>PVKZ01005864.1:0-44819 GCA_004027375.1 Macroglossus sobrinus | reverse complement strand
TAATGTAAACCAGAAGCAAGCTGATGTGCACCGCAGAGCTCTCGAAAGCCTCAACAGTTAGAAGGACTGGACCCCACAGAAAGAGGCTGAGAACCAGGGCACTGGATAGAGCCTACGCAGATGCAGTTTAGGTACCTTCCTATCTCATGCAGCTGGGCAATAGTTCCCCTCACCCTGGAAGAAGACTGAAGGTCTGTTCACATGGAAATTGAACTTGAACAAGACCATGGACCAGACAACCAAACAGAGCTGAGGACGGAGGCCCAACACTGAAATCAAAGAGCAGAGTGAAAATCTATGTCCTGGAAGGTTCAATCAGAGCCCCTTACCCCTCTCAGGCTCCCAAGGAGCAGACGGGAGGATTCCTTCTCGGGAGTATCTGATCAACTCAAGGAAAGTACCTGTAGGTTCTGATATGTGGATGCCCCACAGTGAAATGACACAAACCAACCGCCCTGCAGCGAGGTCTGTCCTCGCCAAGATGAAACAACCGATGCAGAGCTTATGGTCCGTTCTGGTACGTCACTCTTAAGTATGGGCAAATGGCCAGAGACCAATGGATATCTGAGGAAATATCAGAAAAGATAGACACCAAAGCAATGATACTCAGAGGATACAGAGACAATATAGAAGAGAGAATAAAAGGTTTTAATTTAAGCTGCAGTTAATATCATTAAAGGAATGAAAGAGGGTACAGCATTCATGAAACAAGAACAGGAAGATCTAAAATAGAAACAGACTAGAAAAAGAGTTTTTAAGAAGTAAAAAAATTCATAATCATAAAATCCTTAAAAATATAATAATGGAAAAATTTAAATGAACAAATATCCCAGAAACTAAAAGGTAAAGAAGAGCAAATAATAAAAAAGAAATGGAAAACGACATGATAATCCAGGAGGGTCTAAAACTTAAGAATTAAAGTTTAAAGAGAAATCAGAGGAAACAGGATAACAATTATCAAAGAAATAATGAAGTAAAATTTCCCAGAACGGAAGAACTTGAGAATCTAGACAAAAGGGTATGCCAATTGCCCGAGCCAATGAATTAAATCAAAGACTCAAAAAAAATCATTGTTAGTTTCAGAATGCTGGAGAATTTTTAGTTTTTTATACTATTTTTATTGTTATTTTTTAAACTCAAAAAGTTCTCAAGAAACTAGTTTTCAAAGCATTTTATATTTGATGAAACTCAAACCATATTTTTCCTAAAGAGTATTTTTCATTCATTGTTAAATCTCTATAAATTTAGCGAGAAATATAAATCATGTGTCTGATTAATATACTCTTTACAAAATATTCTTTGTGTAGACCTATTTGTCCAAAACACCTCATAAGTCTTCTGAATCTTATTCTCTCAGAATTAGGAAGCTAAAAATAAGGAAGAAAACTCAAAAAAAAAGTTTTAAGAAAAAAAAGGTCATGTACAAAGAATCAAGAATCAAAAATAGTATCCAATTTCTCAACAGAAACTCTAGAAATCAGAAGACGATAAATTAATGCTTTAAATTTGCTATAGTTTCTCTCTCTCTTATGTTCTGGATAATTTTTTCACTCATCTTACACTTCACTAATTCTTTTTTTAGCTATATGTCTATTCTGTTAACCTGATCAGTTGCATAGCTAATTTCAATTGCTGTGTTTTTTCTTCCTTTATAGAAGTTCTATTTATTCTTTTTAAAAATGTTAGCTTGCTTCTACTGCTGGATTTTGCTTCTGATGACTTTTTTCCTTGTGTATTTGGTTAATATTATTACAATCACTTTTTACTGTATGCTGCTCATTAATATCGAAAGAATATTTTTGAGCAGTCTTTGAGACCTAAATGAATATGCTCTTTCAGACAGGTTTCTAGAGGAACTACTGGTCTAAGACCATTTAAAAATATATGTATTTTATATATTAAAAATGATATAATAGTTGAAAAATTAAAATGCACACACGCACGCACGCATATGCTGTGAATTTCTGGACCTTCTAGGAGACACAAGTTTGAGCTACAGATTCATGCAAGAGCTGGCTCACGGTTTCAATTTCTCAGGATTGGTGTGCATCTTCCTCCCTCTTTTGCTCAGCATCGAGGCAATTCGAAGTCTCCTCACAGAAAGCATGGAGCATCCTTCTGGTCCACTCTCACCTTAACGGTGTATATAACCTCTGGGTTCAAGTTTGTCAAAAAAGGCAAATGTCTTCGAGGCAACGCTGTTCCTCTTAGCTCACTGCATTCCTATCCTCCCTTAGATTTTCATTTAATTATTTCTTATGACTCTGTCATAAGTTATTCAATGCTTTTAAGAGTGTGCGAACGTGCGTGCGTGTGTGTGTGTGTGTGTGTGTGTGTGTGTGTGTGTGTACTTAATACAGCATGTGTGCTTATTTTTGGTGGAAAATTGAGAAAAATAGCCTAAAAGCTGCCATTTCTCAGACATGGAAATCTTGTCAAAATCTTAGGGAAACTGTTTTCTAACCTATACTTCGTTATTCGGCCAAACTATAAATCACTTCAAGGGTAAAATAAAGATGTTCTCAGACACATAAATACTGAAAAAATAGCAGCAACTAGTCACCCTTCCTCCAAAAGACATGTTCTGGTCCAATGAAACCAAAACACCTAATATTATGGGATACAGAACATGGGAACTTGACCATGAATAAGACAAAGAGAAGTCCCAGAATGATCGTCAGGGGGAATCCCAGAACCACAGATGTGCAGGGGGGCCTGGAAGGCACCAATCCAGACTGGGCAGGGGGATGGAGGTCTTCGGGAGGGACAGTCCCAAGGAAATGGTAAGTCTGAGACAGCACCCACTCTGTTTATGCGTGTCTTGTTAGGAGTGACACTACTGGTTGAGGGTTTTGAGGTGACTTAGTGATTTCTTTTTAATGCATGAAAAATAAAATATATCTATCAGACATCTGTTAACTTTATGCAGAACATACAAAAACTTTGTACGACAAGGGAAACTTAATCTTATGCCGTTATCACATGCTTCATATGAGAATAATATTTATATATTCATAATCACGTAAGCACTAAATATAACATAATCTTGCTGGGAGACAAAAGGAAGTGAAATTTGTGGTTATAGCTAGAAGCACAGGAGCAGAATGAGAGGCTAGGTCTTCTTTCTCCATAAAAGAAAGTCATCAGGAAACAGCTGACAGTTAAAAATTAAGAACTAAAATATACGGATGTCAGTTATAAATATAGAGGTAAATGGGACTTCTGGTTCCAGCTTTCGATTTGAACAAAAAGCAAGGCACTTTATTCTGGTATAAACACAAAAGTGGAGGGGTTTCAGTGAAATGATACCTTGCCATAGGTTTGAAAGAGGAACTACATAATTTCTTTGGGTTTTTATCAGATAGGTGTTTATTCGCTATTTCTGAATGGAATCACATCACAACTTTTCCATTTGCAAATTTCCTTTACAGATATTTTTGTACGTTCACAAACTATTTTCTTATGAGTCACTGAGGGAATAGCAAAAGCTATTTTATATCATCCCACCACTGGGAAGAAAGCTACTAAATTTGTGATTAAAACGTTCAAAGACCAGAGTTTGATCCTGGTCATTCTCAGATCCATGATGCCATCTGGTGGTGAAATATATTCTTGGCGAACGGAGGAAAGGGATGGCAGAAAACTGTGCCCTTCAAATTCCTAACGTAGTAAGTACCACCGAGAAACAGTAATTCTGGATGAGCTTGCAAAATGTGGGTTGTGGATATCTACTGCAAATCACTCAGTGGCCATAATTCTGAAAACCTATTTTTTGTTTATTTTTACTTGGCTAGCAGAGAATGACATTGCAATGCTGCTTTTTCTTCGCCGTTTCATTTCTAAGGCCAAAATCAAAGAGTGAAATGTAAAACATGATGACCCTAGATTAGAAGGAAAGGCGCTGATTGTAAAAAAAAAAAATTCTTCCCCATAAAACCCAATCGTAGCAAAGACTTAAGATGCCGTGTACTCTATAAATTTCATTTTGAGAATGAGGACATTCAGGCTCCCTGAGGTTGACTGTGGTTCCAGGCCACAGAGAGGAGCCCAGCGGAGCCGAACTCAGACAGTCCCTATGTCAGCCTCTGCTCTAGGGTGGTGAGTTGTTGGGAGAAGCCCTCACTGGTGCTGCCCACGAGCAGACCTCCAAAGTGACCCCCGGTTCTGCTGCAACAGGCCATGTCTGGCCACCTTAGACATGCAGTGCCCAGGTGTTGGAGGATGAGACACAAGGCCCAAGCCTGGTAGAGCTGGACCGTGACACTCACCTAAAAGCCCCATTGTAGCCAAAGTATCTCTCGTTGCTGTTGGACGCACATTTGTTCTGGCCCGATTCGTTGCCAACACACAGAGCACAGAGATTGGAGCTCGGGTCTGCCCCCGGGGCACAGCTTTGACTAAAGAATTCATCTGCAGAGAAAGGACATGGGAAGTCAGCGCTCTCAGCCTGAGTTGACACAAGCGACCTTTACCTAGCAGATAACGCAGCTTGGTTCAGGTTCATCGTATTGCCCAGGACGGGCAGCACACAGCGTCACAAGAAGTGACACGCTGCCACCCATCCAGGGCCCACTAGAAATGAGATGAGGCTTCAGACTGCCAGCACTGGCAGGAACCCTGACTGGGGCAAGGGAAGAGAGTCTGTGACTGCAGAGAGAGTCCCATCGTCACTGCCTTGACCTGGGGACTCTGATGAACTTGGCCGCCGGCCGCATAATCTGCTGGTCGCCTATCCAGGATCTGACCTCCCCTCTTTCTCAGGAATAGAAACCCTGCTTTTCACCTGGGTGCCTGGTACCCTAGAATACAGACTAACCTTATCGGATGCCCTGTGGCTGGTACAGCTATGCGGCAAGGTACCAGCCAGTGAAATACGAGTGGGAGTGCTGTGTGCCAGCATCTTAGAAACAGCCTTAAAAGGTAACTGGCACATGCTTTTAGCCCCCGTTTTTTTTTTTCCCCTTCTTCTATTCTGCACATGGAATGCAGACAGGGACTGGACCTCCGGTCGTAACACGGGCCATGGAAGTGACTTTGAGCAAGAAAGCCTCATATGTCAGACTAGCCAGATGCCTGAAGCCCAGGTCCCTGACACCACCTTGTCATCATACTAGCTGTGGACGATCCACCTCTGGAATTCACTCACATGAGACAGAAATAAACTTCTATCTTGTCTGAGCCTCTGCTATTTGCACTTTTCTGTCTTTGTAGCTGAGTCTAATCTGAACCAACCCATCAGGTAATTTAAACCTTGCAAAGGGATTCACATGAATGAATATGGGTTAAGACGAGTAGAAATCGAAGTGACAGGAAAGCCCTGCCTGGATGAGCTGGCAGCACCGTTATCCACCTGGAAACACCACACGCCACGTGCCCGTCTCGGGCAGGGGCTGGGGATCACCTAGCTCGGAGGCAGCTGAGGGGATGGGAGGGAGACACGATGACATGCACTGCCCCATGAGACGCCCAAGGGGAGGCCTGCACGAGAGGCGACCCGTGGCGAGGACATGCCACACGCACCTTCACCTCACCAGGCCCACAGCAGGTGGGGCACGGCTCATGTGTGGGGTGTGAGCATGGGACGTGGCGGGGAGAGGAGGCCCCAGAAGCAGGCTGAGCTAGACCCGTGAGGCCTTACTCCACTTCCTGTGCAGTGTGGAGTGAGAAGTCGGTTCTGTTTAGTAACAGAAGTCACCTTTCGTGAGGCAGGCAGGTGCCTTTTCCGAAATTAGGAAGCCAGCACCTGTGAAGACTCTAGATCTGGAGCCCCAAGAGGTAATAAATGAATGAATGAATAAATGAATGAATGAATGAACGAATGACATTTGGACTTCTCAAACCCTTCATCTCTCCTTAGGGTGCAGAGAAACAGGCTGACGTTCCAGTGTGTTCCCTTGGGGTGCAGTGGGTGGGGCATGGGCGGGGCACGGGGAGAACCTCTCAGAGCATCCCTGGCTGCAGGAGGCCACAGGGAAAACTCCCTTATAGGAAGAGAGACTGCAGGCCTGCAAATCCCCTGTCCCCTCCCTTCCCTGAGGTTTCACAGCTCCATGTTCCTTACAGAGCCTCTCCCCATCCCCCACCTCCCGCCAGGATGGCCCACCCACTTCCCTCAAGATTCCTTACCAAATTTGCAGGAGCCTGTCTGTTTGAAGAGCAGGCCCATAGGGATGTTCCAGCCTGCGGTCCGGCCCACAGCAGTATGGCAGGATTTCCTGTTCCTCAGATTATTCCAGGTGAGGTCGGCATTCGATTTCCTGACAACCGCCACAGCATAATAGCCTAAGATGACAGAGAGCAGATCTTAACCTCTCGGAGCCTGACATATGGACTCTAGCGCAGCCATCTGCCACCCAGGCCAAAGCAGGTCGAGAAGCATCACCCGCAATGACTCCCTCAGCTAACCGGCATTGTTAGGTAGACCCAAAAGGTTCGGGCTGCTGTCCTATGTTAAGATAATATTCATCTGAGCTGTGAAATGAGATGGTTAGGAAAGATGATGCTTGAAGCAATTGCTGGGGATAGTCCTTGACCAGTCAAGGACTCGGTCCCTATAACTCAGTCCCTGGATTATAAACCAACAATTCACCTTTAGGTGTGAGCTACTAAAGCAACAAACACTGGACAAGAAGCATGACCCCAAGAATGCATAAACAGTACATAAATCACCAACTGCAAAATGCATCAGGGCCAGAGCAATGACAGTCACCAGGCTAAGTGCTGTCTGGATGCAGGAAGGTGTCTCCAAACACCGCCCTGCGCTGAGTCCAAACCAGCCCTGTGCAAGGGGCACTGTGGTGGCAATCCTCCTCTGGCGAGGGTGCACATGCTGGGCCCTCGGGAGACTCCTGGGCCACTGTTTCCTCGTCCAGATGAGCTGGGGATGTAACATCCCTCCTTCCACGTGGCCAGGACACAATGAGAAACTCTAAGAGTTCTCTGCCAAGTGTGAACATCACTATGAAGGTTAATTATGATTATTCACCTACGAATTATTTGCATCTTCAAAAGAACATATAGCTTCTATGGTCGTGCTTCTATCTATGAGTTTATTCTAAAGTTCCCGCCACTTCTTCCTCCAACAAGAAGAATTTACCCTTGACCCTGAACGGGATCCATTTCAACTCACCTTTCACTGGTCTATTCACACAATCAGAGTTGCTGCTTTTTCCAGATTCTGAAAGAATAAAAACAAGCAAAAAATGTCATTCAACACTCAAGATTTATCGAGACGTGACAACCTTTGAAATCTCAACAACGCAGCATCAAATGCAGAGACTGTCCCAGTGGCTCCAGGCAGGAGAAATACATGTATTTGTTCACCAAAAGACATGGACACAGATGTTCATAGCAATACTGTTTACGATAGCTGCCAGCTGGGAATGACCCGGATGCTCATCCACAGTAGAACGAGTAAAGAATAGTGGCAGAGCTACACAACAAACTGCTAAACAATGACACTGAATATTCTGCAAAGACACGCTTACGTGGATGAACAGCACAGACACAACACTGAGCAAGAAACTCTGAAAAGTACACACTGTGCAACTCCCTTTACATGAAGTTCAACGACACGCAGAACTGATCTGTGTCCTTGGAATTCAGGAGCCATTACCCTTGGCGGAGTAAGGGGGCTGGTGACAGGAGGACGTAAGGGAACTTGGGAGACTTGCTGTGTCGTGATCTGGGCACTAGTGTCTGGGGACGCACCAGTTTGTGAAATGTCACTGAGTTAGTTGTACACTGATGTGCACATTTCTGTATGGATAGTATACTAAAATCTTTAAAAATTAAGAAGACGGAACCAACGTGGGCTTTGTCAGTTCTCAACCGAAGAGGCACTGTGGGTACCACAGCCCCTTTTGTAAATCCTTTCCCCTGATCCTCCCGTTTGAATGTATCCATCCATTTTAATGTCTCCACCTGGACATACGGAATGGGGTTACTCCTCCCCACGCCCACTCCATGGCCCAATGGGAATAAACCAGAGAGGACACTCCCGCTACTTACTTTGGCTCTCTGCCAGGACAGGCACCAAACCGCATTTGCCAGCAATGTAGATAAATCCTCCATCCAAACTCACAGCATCAGCTTCTCCTTTCTGCCAAGACAGAGCAAACCACCAGCACCACAGTGAGCCTGTTTCCCGTCCCCCCGTTTTTATAGCTCTGTGCCAGAATGGTTGCATGTCAGGTGTCTCAGTGAAGTAGCACGTAGAGGCAGGGGTGTTTCCACTGAGCACCCAAAGGAAACACCGTATGCACTATTAGCTTTCTGCCAGCCCCCTCATGCCTTTCATGCTGTCACTTCCATGGGAAAGACCAGGCAGAGGCTGCGCTGACTCTTTGTCCTCTGAACAAAACCCCTTCCGTACTCAGAGCTCTCTCAGGATGCCCTCCTGGACTAGCCTTACTCGCTGAGACAGACGGGGCCAGCTGGCCTTGTCTCGTCTCAGTTCATTAGCACTCAAAGTGCTATCCAGAAAGCTGGTCGGCAATTGAGCAGAAAGAATGAAATGGGCTCAGATCAGAAGGAATAAGGCCAAACTCCAAACTAGGACATGGATTCCTCAAGCTCCCCAAACTCCCTCTTTGGCCCAGGAGTAAATTTTTTACCATGGTATTAAAAATAACTGGAGATGTGGATGAAGATTTATTTCTATTCAAGGATATCATCACAGGGCTATTAATAGTAACAAAATAAGGGGATAAATGACTAAGCTGAGCCACATCCACATAAACGATATCCTGAAATTATGTTTTCAAAAGTGTTTTCAAAGAATATGTATTCAAGGGGCCATGATATACTATGAAGTGAGAACGACTCAGAGACGACCTAACTGGCGTGATCCAGTATCGTTGCCAGCCCATGTATCCACACACCCAGACATCCTGGACTGGGGAATTAGCAACACTTTAACTGTGGTGTCTTCCCTGTGTGAGGCCACATGAGGTTTTCATTATTTATGTATTTAACATCATACCTTTCTCTATTGTCCAAGTCATTCTTATAATCAGAGGAGGGGCAACCCCACGATAAACAGGGGTGTTTTTTTTTTCTTTTTGATAGCTAAGAAAATTATGCTGATTCCCAAGAGAAGGGGGAATGACAAAGCGAAGAAACAAAGGACTTGTCCCAACAGGGTGGACATCTTTAAACGGTTATTAAGAAATGGGATAAAGAAATTGGACATGGGTGGGATCAAAATAAAGGACTTAATGTGGCACTGTCAGAGAGTGACTGGCCAGGTGGGCAACCCCGCTGGTCTGTCAACATTAAAGGGCCCTAAACAAATCTGCCTGGTTTACTTTACTCTGGAGGAATTTAAAAAGCCAGAAGACAAATATGGTCATAAGAACCTTGACCTCATATCAGCTCAGGCAATGGTCCCACAACCCAAGCATCATTAGGATTGATGAAAGGGGCAGGGGACCCAAGATCATATGTATATGTGTGGGCAAAATGGCTAAGGGGTACAGAAGATATTTTTCCTAGAACTCTTTGACGTGGGACCCCAATGTTTTGTAATTCCAAAACTTGCTGGCGATGTCTTAATGGGGGCTACAGTTAATTTGGGAGGATATACAGATGCAAGGGTGGACGGGATTGAATGAACGTTGGAATACTTGAACAGATTTTATGTGGAGTGGTGTGTCTCCATTACCTAGATGTATTATTGAAATAAAAATTATGTCTGAAAGGGAAATACTTCTACTACCTAGTATCATAAAACAGAAGGCATGTTCAATGTATCCTTCAGCTCGTATTAGTTAGACACACTCATTAGAAATCTATAGAATCGGCTCTGAGCTTGTACAGGTTAATTTCAGTAGTATAAAATACCTACTGGACAAAAAGAGAGTGCCACTTTAATGAATGACATGCTAGAAGCCGGAGTGCTGACTGACACATTCTGTGACAAATTCCCTTCCAGCCCCATGTGGACTAGACTGGAGTTTATGACAAAAGCCTGAGTGCCACCCAGAGATGACTGCTAGTATTTTCGACCAGAAAATCTCACAACGCACTGGTAAGACACATGATGCTTAAGAAAGAATTACCAGCTTGCTATAGGACATTATAGGAAACTGTCCTTATGACTGACGGACAGATGTAAAATAATTTCGAAACTGAAATACGCATCCTGTCTTGGGTGATGTGGAGACACACTGTAGGGAAGGCAGTGTCCGGAAGAGATCCATAACAAAACGGAAGTGGTTGACACCCTAACGTGCTCCTGGAGAAATGCAAGGGGGCGCTCATCCTATCCACCCTACAGCTGACTTTGGAATCACCTGAGGAGCTGCTAGAGCCTCCTGTCACCTGAGCACTACCCTGTGAACAGCTACTAACCGACAAAGATCTGCATTCCTATATTCCCACCGAGGGATGGGGAAACTCAGACTGAAGCAGGGAAACCAGTCTGCAGGATGAACTAGGCTCTGTTCTCCCCGACGCTTGGGTTTTAACAGCTTGGGGGGGGGGGGGACAAATGGCTTGGTCACATGGTCAGGCAGATGGGCAATGGAGAACTGGGCTATCAAAGGGATGCCCATGTGGCAACGTGATAACTGCAGGAATTTAAGGGTGTATTAAAGTAGTAATCTAGTGGCTCTTCTGAGTCCTGTGAGTCCCTGGAGAGTATTACTGAGACTTAGGATCATCTTGGGGACCCACAGACGGCAGGAGGATTTATAAGTGAAATCAGCTGGGTCTGGATTTTTTTTTACAGTTTTTCACTATAAATTCAACTTTTAATAGATGTCTCTTTATTTGTCCTTGGATGACCTTCAATAAACAGCTTTTTTTAACTGAAAGCTGTTTCCGTTCGCGCACAGTGCCCTCGCTGACCCCAAGCGGACCCTACGGGGCCGTCCCTGCCTAACCCCCACGCGCCCCGCCCCCGCACCTCTAAGCAGATGCCCACCTACCACCTGGGGTTTCCTAAGAGGCCTGCCGTCCCGCCCCCACCCCCACGCGCGCAGGCTCCCACAGCGGGCGGCCCCCTACCAGGACTAGGGTGATGCAGCCCTCCGTGGTGTTGGCGGTGGCACAAGTCACTCTCTGGGCGCTCTGCTGGCTCCACTGCTGGCACTTGCTCTCCTCCTTGGGGCCCACGGTGCACCACCGCACCTGCGCACGCAGGATCTGCACCTCCTCCGCCGCTGCCCAGAGGGACACGGCCATCACCGGGGGCCCTGGGCCTCGCGAGGGACGTCCCTGACGCCACCAATCTCCTCCTGGGTTCAGGCTCCACGCGGAGCGCCCCTCTCGCTCGCCCCTCCCGCGGCAGCTACCTCCCCCGCTGTTTCTCATTCTCGGATCTCCTGGCTTCTAATCCACCCTCCAATCTTAAGTGTAATGACTTGCCTAACCTCTCGGTTCCACCAGATAAAAGCTCCAGGACATAGAAACAGTAGCGGCCCCAAGAGGTGGCCTAAATGCCCCACCCCCACCCCCGGGAACTGCAGAGGAGACTGGTCAGTGGCCTGATACAACCAGGGGTACAGCAGGAGGCCAGCGGCCCATGAATGAGCAAAGCTTCGTCTCTGTGTTGGCAGCTGCTCCCCAGCACCAGCATCACCACCTCAGCTCCGCCTCAGATCATCAGGCATTAAATGCTCATAGGAACACCAGTCCCTGGTGCCAAGTAGGTTAGAGACCGCTGGCATAGGGGACCTTGTGCCTCTCCCTGACCTCCCATAAGGCTCGCAGTCACCACCAGTCACTATAATGCAACCCCTGGATTCACCTGGACTCCAATCCAAGCCCCCCAGTAGGAGAAAGGCCGAGGTAGAACAGGCCTTCTACGGAATGTATTTCCCCCCCAGACAAGGCGGGGGCCCAGGCACAGGGTGGTGTGTCCCCAGGCCTCAGGAATCACCCCAGGAGGGGCCCTGGCTCTCTTGGTTCATGTTCCTATTTCTCATTTCATAAGAGGCAAACTGATTTTTCCATCGGGGCTGGGCAACCTGCTGTCCATGGGGACACATGGCAGCACGAATCAGGTGGCAGCATGTCTGTTTAGAGACAGCCCACACGCTGACATGCCCTGACTCGGTGGACAGAAGACACTCGCCTTTGCATCAGACCTAGCACGGTGAAGACCTCCAGGGGCAGGGAGATGACCGGGGCGGGCACCCTGAGCCAGCAGGGCCCGGCTGTTCTCACGCGAGGGGATGCTCTCCCCGGCGGACTCAGCCGTGGCCCACCACCCGCACCGGCCTGTCCTCACTCACTTCTGCTCAGGTCCCTGACAGCCTTCAGGTAGTTGGAACCGAGGTACAGCCCAGCATCCATCGACGAGGGGATCCTCAAAAACCCTTCGGAGTCGTCTTTGAAAAGCAGGTCCTTGTTCTCTGAAGGGGAGTCGAAGAGCTGGAACTTCGGATGCTTGTCTTTTCCAAAATGCTCCTAATTAGGGGAAAAAAAATGTAGGATGTCAGGAGTAAATAAGAAAGACACAAAAACACGATGTTGAAAAACAGTACCTGGGACTTAGGGAGGATTTTGAGGGTGGGGAGACTTCCCGCTGCAAGGGACCCGTGCCATCCCCATGACATAGCTCAGTTACGGCTTATTCTTTTGAGCAGTGGTCCCCAACCTGTTTGGCACCAGGGACCGGTGCTCCTGTGAGCATCTAATGCCTGATGATCTGAGGCGGAGCTGAGGCGGTGATGCCAGCGCTGGGGAGCAGCCGCAAACACAGATGAAGCTTCACTCGCTCTTCTGCCACTCACCTCCTGCTATGTGGCCCGGCTCCTAATGGACCACGGCCCTGTACTGTTCTGTGGTCCAGAGATTGGGGACCCCTGCTTTAGAGCATTGCTGGTGTCCAAGCACCTTAGAGTCCGGAGAGTGTCGCCTCGTATTCCCCCCACTTCTGCTCCAGCCCATGAGAGGCTGTCAGTCAGTAATGTCAGAGGGGCGTTCTAGTTTCCGCTGGCCAGCGTCCAGCCTGGGCGAGCAGGCCACTGAATTCATAAGCTCCTGTGCAGTGAGGCTCACAAAGGGCTGTTTCTGGAGGAAAGAACCACCCCGTACCAAACCCAAGCAGAGAGGAGGACTGTAGCTATGGATACCTGTGCCTGGTTGAGAAACTCCCAGATCGCATCCTCGTTGCCCTTCACACTTCGGGCCACAATGGTGTGAAAAGGGACTTGAGCCAGGTAGCAGTCCTTGAATTCGTCCACTGACTTCCGGGTGTTGTCGAGGCAGAGCAGCTCATACTGGTCTCTTTCAGCCCTGTCTTGCAGGGTCTCTAGGGGGAAAAAAAGAACAAGAAGAGGCTTGTGGGGTCCAGAGGAGCCTACCCCAGGTAGTGACCATGAGCTGCAATTCCCCTCCCTCCATGGAATTCGAGCTGGAGGAGACATCGTACACAGTGGACAAAACTGGGGGGCGAGGTAGGCAGCAGATTGCTCCAGGACCCTGAGAAAGGTAAAGACAGTGCCCAAAACACCTTGGCAGCTAGCCTGGCATTGCTCTGACTGGATCGGACTGGTCCTGATGCTGGCAAGCCAAGAAGGCTGAGCCAGACCCCTCCTGGTTGCATGGCAACCCAACCTAGTAAGGGGCACGTGATGAAAACAAGCCCAGGGCCAGCCAGCGTGTGTGGCTTTACCCATATCTCTAGAAGGAATAAAAATGACCAAAAAAATTTAAGGAAGGAAAAACAGTTGAGTCCCCTTCCAACACTAGGTGTATCGAAAAAAGGGGAAAAACTGTTTGTATGAGTGAGTTTAGCCCAATTTGGAACAGTTAGGCTATATTATATGTCAATGGCTTCGAAACATATAAGATGACAGAAACCTGATGAAGTCATTTTATGAGATTATGAGTACAAACTCGATCTTAAAATCAGAGAAGTGCAGGAGAAAAGAATTATGGCCCAATTTTACTTATAAATGTAAAAATCTCAAATAATGTATTAGCTAACTCAGTCTAACAAAGTATTTTTAAAATGGATCAATCATAATTATGGCTTATCAGTTTATCCCATTAACAAGAGTGGTCAAACATCAAAAAAAGCTAGTTATTCATAATGTAATGGAAAAAGGAGGAAAACCATGAGATCATCTTAGTGTTAACAGGTACTGAAAAAAGCATTTATATGTTTAATATCTATGTGTGATTTTTTTTTTTTAGTTTCAGAAAACTAGTAATATAGAGAACTTGGTAAAGTTATTGAGCTTGATATATGCCTTTTATCAAAATGTCTACAGCAAAATCATACTAAAAGAAAAAAATTAAACATTCACTTAAAAATCAGGAACAAAGCAAGCATGCTGGCTGTCGCAGATAAGACTGAATTACGCAATTTGCAAAAGTAATGGGAGATATAAATGCCAAAAGGAAAAAGACAAACTCTATTTAAAAATTCTATAATAAAAATTTTAAAAGATGCTATAATCATCTACATTTAAAAAAAAATAACAACAAAACCAAGAAAGAACTCCCAAAATTAACCAGAAAGTTCGGCAGGGTAACACTGTAAAAATCAAGTGTTATCTTGAGGATTAGCAAAAAACAAACAGAAACTAATACAGAATATAAGATACTATAATAGCAACTGAAACCATTAAATAGATAGTAATCAGCCTCACCAAAAAAAAAAAAAAAAAAGCATGAGACCAACAAAGATAAATTTTTCAAGTTCTATTCAAAGATATACAAAGAAAACAAGTGATGGTGAGGATGTGGAGAGAAGGGGACCCTCATGCACCCTTGGTGGGACTGCAAATTGATACAGTCATGATAGAAAACAGTTTGGAGGTTCCTCAAAAAACTGAAGATGGCACTACCTTATGACTCAGCCATGGCACTTCTGAGTATTTAGCGGAAGAAAACCAAAACACTAATTCAAAAAGATATACGCACCCCTACGCTCACTGCGACGCTGTTTACAATAGCCAAGATATGAAAGCAACCTAAGTGCTCATCAGTAGACGCATGGATAGAGAAGATGTGGTACATAAATACAATGGACTATTACTCAGCCATAAAAAAAAAAAAATGAAACCTTATCATCTATAATGCCATGGAGAGAGGATGACCTAGAGGGTATTATGCTAAGTGAAGTAAGTCAGGCAGAGACAAATACCATATGATTTTACTTGTATGTGAAATCTAAGGAACAAAATAAACAAAATGAAAACAGTCTCATAGATACAGGGAACAAACTGGTGATTGCCAGATGAGAAGGGGGTCGGGGTGGGGGTTGCTGGGTAAAAAAAAGTGAAGGTATTAAGATTGATAGTTAAGGAAATAGTCCCAAGGCTGTGAAGTACAGCATAAGGAATATAGTCAATAATATTGTAATAACTGTGTTTGATGCCAGGAAGGGACTAGAGTAACTGGGGGGATCACTTCATAACTTATATAAATGTCTAACCGCTATACTACTCTATAGCCTGTACATCCCTGGCCACTGTGCTCCAGTGTGTGGTCCCTCAGGGGCATTCTCCAGCAGGACAGTGAGAGGACGCACATAAGGACTGGGGTCATGGAGCTGTCTGTGGCAAAGGCAAGGACGGGATGACCCCGTCCGTCACGAAGGTGATAGGTAAGTGAAATCCGGTGGATGCCTTCTATGGAGCATTTCTCTGCGGTTAGGACCGTCACCTAATGAGACGTACGATGTGGAGAAAACTCTGCAACGGAGGTGTACTGGGTGGAAACCCCTGGCGGCGCCCCGGTAGAACCCAGAACGAAACCGGCACTGGACCCTTTGCAAGGGTGACACATGTCACTTGCAAGGGCGAACACGTGTCAGGGGGCACGTGGCGGGGACCTGGCGTGGTGTCTGTGATGGGGAGAGCGGAAAAGCAGCAGACCTGGAAGCTTTAAAGGAAACTGCTCATTTAACCGACGGAATTACATAAAGTAAGAACGGTGCCCTGTAGGGAACCTTGAGAATAGCGTGCGGAGGACTGAGGAATCTAATGAGCTCAATATTCAGAATTATGATCAAAGGAGGCAGCCCCCCATAGCTCTTAGCCCTGCGCTTACCAAACACTGTGCTCGCGACGAAAGCCACCTCTCCAGCCCCGTCCTTCAGACACCTGTGAAATGAGAAGGCGCCAGGAAGGTCGGCATGGCGGGGCCCTCCCCTGTTGCTTCCTCACGCCCCCCCCTCCTGTGAGCAGGGCCCCCGGGGGCTTGTCTCCTCTGGGCATCTGTTCCTTGGAGGGCAGGGCTCTGAGGCTTTGGGACACCCCAACTGGGAAGGCAGCAGCGTCAACCTCCAGGTAGGGTCTGTGAAGGAAGGGCTCAGGGGTAGGCCAGGGGCGCCAACCTTTCACTTTAAGGGCTGAGAGGAGAAAACTTTGTCTTTCTATGTAAAAGGGAGTTTTGAAGCCCTTACAGCAGGGGACACAGACTCAGCATCCTTGGCCATGAAGTTCTTGCTCCCAGGACTGAGTGGGCACATGGGCCTCGGCTGGCAGAGAAGTGGGGAGCCTCCCTCTGCACAAATGCCTGAGCCCGGGAGCAGGTGGGGAGAAGAGGAGCAGAGTCGGCCTTGGCATGGGGGCAGAGAGGGTAGGGGGCTGGTCGGGCAGGGCTCACTGTCCCCATCTCGGAGGGGAGGTCCAGGTAGGGCAGACGCATACCAGCCTGGACCCTTCGCCATCTCACCCAGCAGGGAGCCTGGGGCTGGCTGTCTCGTGATAAGACCCCTTCAGTCTTTCTGTGGTTGGGGAGGGGACAGAACCAGCAGGCGGAACCCAGGACAACACGGGGGCAAAAGCAGATTCAGGATTCTCTGGGGTGACTGAGGGGGCCACTACTACCGAGGTGACTGCTCTTGGAGAGGTGCGGGGACACAAGTGCGACCCAGGGGGCTGCAGGAACTCGCAATGGGCAGGGTCGTCACCTCTTTGGACTTAGGGTCTCTCTCTGCACAGCAGTGAGAGGACGGGGCCCCCTCTCTGACCCCTCCTAGCAGGCTGAGCTCTCTTTGGAGCCAGAGGAAAGGGCTCCGGGCCTGAGGACATGTAGTGCTCGGGCCACCGGGGGAGGAGAAGACCGTCTCGCTCACTTGAGGGCACCGGCGTCACCGAAGTAGGGTTCGTCGGAGGAGCAGGCACATTTATCGTCGCCGGTCCCCGCACACAGCTCACACAGGTTGGGGTACTGCTTCCCATCCGCGCAGGGCACACAGCTGGCAGAGAAGAACTTGGCCACCGCTGTTGAAGACAGGAAAAGGGGCCACAGAGTGTGTGAGCCGGCCCTGGCCTCAGCCGGTCACACCTGCCAATGTGGACTCCCCCGCGGGCGTCCCTTCCTCCTCCCTGCCAGATGTGAGGTTGGGAGCTCAGCGACGCACCTGGGCTGAGAGCAGACTCAGCTCCCAGCTCCCAAAACAGCCATGCAGCAAACCCCGCCCAGGCTTGTCAGCCAGTCAATGTCACCCCCACCCCCGCATGTGACTGTGTGGTCCCCAGGAGGCTGGCTAGGTATAAACTGGAATAGAAACCCCTGCCTGAGATGATCCACAATCCCCCAGCCGTGTCACCTTTCTCAAGGGGCTCAGAGGGCCCTTGCCAGCTCAGGATCGGACGGAGTGTGCCGACAGGGATGTCCCACCCGACAGTGCTGTTGAAGGCCGCGTGGCAGGACTTCACGCCATTCACTTGGTTCAGCCGCAAGGAGCTGTCCTTCTTCACCACGGCCACGGCGTAAAAGTGGGTTTCTGGCTCTGCACAGGGACAGGGGCAATTGAAAGCGCTTGGCCTGGACCCAAGGGAGGAAAACAGCCCACCTTGACAAACCCCGTCGTGGGACGGGGACCCTTGTGCCTCATGGCCCAGGGAGCACACGGCGTCCTCACCCAGCGGATCAGCCTCTGACCCAAAGAGCCCAGCGACTCCACCCCCTGCGAGAGACCCCACCTCTGCGACTCATCCACTCTGACCCCGCAGAGGGCAGGGTCAAGGCCAGGGCCACCCCAGCACTAGGTTCTCGGGGAGAACTCACTATTTGCAGTCCCGTAGAACTCCGCGGCTACCGGTCGCAGGTTGTAGGGGTCCATGACCGCCTCGAACAGCAATCTGCTGTCGAGGGCCACAGCGTCTGCCTTGTTTTTCTGAAAGCAAAGAGGCCAGACCGGCTTCAGGGGAAAGCCCGCCCTAACCCAGGAGAGTGGCTCTCCCACGCCACAAGGCTCCGTGGCTGCAAAGACCCGCAGAAGCGTCAGCGTGTGCTCACGTCCGCTCACATCCTAGGAGAGGTGATGCAGGCCACGGGGCCCTCTGTTGGGACAACGAACACCAATCCAGCTGCTTTACCTCCTGAGCTGGGCACACGGCCTCCCTCTGTTGGTCACACTGTTCACAGTCCCTGGTTCTGCTCTATATGTCTTTCAAGTTCTTTCTTATTAGATAAAAAATTTAACTATTAAGGTATCTTAAAATTATCATAATTAACACGTTCATCTTCTTCTGCTCGCATGCTTACTACATATATCTTGTATTTGTGATCCGGTAAGGATACTATTTTGTGGGCTGCTTGATTCCTCTAAAATTGTATACATGTTCTTCTATAGAGTCTTTATTGATTTGACTGACTTCACAGTATTTTATTATAATGGTGTTGTTCCATAATATATTAAATAATTCCCCCAAATATTTAGCAATTGGGTTATTTCTGAGTTTTTGTTGTTAAAACTATGTTTTCATGGATAGCTTTGTCCTCATTGCTTTTTTTTCCCTTCTGATGACCTGTTGTCATAGGATAGGCATCTGAGAAATCACCCAGACAACAATCATGCTTGCTTATTAGCTGCTGTCACCAGAAAATCCGTAATGCCAAGTTAGAATGCCACCGATCGTGAGCGTAAGCTTCACTGTAGAATCACTAGCAGGGCAGGCTTTCATTTTATTAAGCGTTATCACTTTAGAAAATGCGAATGCTAACGAATTGCTCAGGTTCACGTTTGTCAGATTATTAAGAGGAACATTTCGTAAATACTTTTATCAGTTATGAATTCCCTATTACGAATACTCTGTTTATATCATTTTTCTCACGTGATCCTGCATTTCTTACCCATTTGCATTATTTTTTTTTTTACAGAATGAAAATAGGAATCACTTGTCATATTTACTCTGGGGCTTTCTAAAATTTGTGTTTAAATGTTTTTACTGGCTATAAATTACATTGTTTATATTTTTTTAAATCTGTCAGTTTACTGGATGATTTAGCCCATTGCTGCTAAAAACTAAGAGATTTCTCTTTCTGCTGTGGTTCTGCTAATTAATATCTCCTCTAGTTTTTCAATAATACACATTTCCTTTTTAACTATTTAATCTACCTCCATTTTATTTTGAGGTATAGTAGATAGAACTAGTTTCACATGGGATGCTGGTTAAAAGGGAGACTTTGAGAACTCATTCACAGATATTCACATGGACTAGGGCAAAATAGGGCTGAAGAATCTGCATTTTAAACCAGCAGGAAATGATGGTGCTGTGTGTCCACAGGCCATGATTGTAAAATAATATCCCAAGACATGGCTCAAACTAGATTTTTCCCTTCGAGACTGTTTCAGTAACCCTAGATCTCATTGGAAACTTTTACACAGATGACCCGCTCTTTGCCAGAGTCAAGTACACTCACCATGGCACAGAGAATGTGTCTGTTGAGTGAATAAGTAAAAATTATTTCAGTAGATCTTTTGTCTCAAAAAAACAAAAGGAATCTGAAATCATCCACAAGTCACGATTCCCTTTTTTCTCTCTCTGAAAACATCTTCCCCGCGCCCAGTGCCCTGCCAGGCCCTTCCCCGCCATGTGACACGGGGACGATGACCCGCTGAGTTTATTTCTCTCAAGGTTTAGAGGAAATGATCTTCTGGAAGTCATCTTGACTTTTGCCAGTGTTACAAGTTCATCCTAGATGACTGCTGCATTATGTGTCATTATTGCACCGCTGTTATCAACAAATTACGGGCCTCTTCCCTTTGGCATGTGAATTTCTGTTTTCAAAATAGCCTTGTGTCCCAGGAGAGAGGACTGCTGCCCCCTGACGGGCCCTCGGAGAAGAAAAGCCGAGAGTGGAGGGGAGAGCACGTGTTTATTTTGCTCCATTCCTTCCCCTTCCCCTCCATTCAGTTTGGTCCCACCCAACACACTTACCGCGATGGCCTGGATACAGTCGATGTGGGAGGTTTTCCTGGAGCAGGAGATAAGGGGACCATTCACGTTTTTCAAATACCGTCGGAGTTTGCTGCATTTCGCTGCCTCTGCTTTGGACGTGTTGCACCATCGAAGGCCTCTCTTGGAGGCAGCCAGACACAGACCTGGGAGAAAGGCAAAGGAGAAAGGGTTTAAGCACTGCCCGTGGCAGAGACCGCCTCACCCTTCGACAGACTTTCCCAGACTCCTCCATTCCCTCTGCTCTCCGCCCTCCCATTCCCTGTTCCTTCTGCGGCCAAGTCGGGCCACTCTCCTCAGGAGGTGTCTTGCTGGCCTACTAAGCACTCTGTCCTGGCCAGGGGGTCGCGATTCTTAGTAAGCTAGAGGAGAGCCTCGGGGTTCTTTTTCTTCCTAAGATTGACACACTTTCCACTCCTAGAAAAACGATGAGGATCCCTTGCATTCGTTTATGGAGTTCTTCTATCTACCTGCCTTGTCCCACTTGAACCTGGGAGGTGGGCAGGAGAGGGATGATTGCTCCCGATGTGGAAACTGGCTCTCGAGGAGGCTGAGTGACTAGCTGTCTAGCAGCGGCAAAATCCAGCCTAGAATCCAGTTGCCTCCAGATCGTCTCTAAGCATCTCCGCGGGGAACGCCTAAGGCGCTAAGGAAAATGCACCTGACTCCTTGCCGGTAGCTGCAGTGAGTGGTGCACCAGGTGGGTCAGTGCACCTGAGCTACTGCCATTCATTCGTCACTGTAATGAAAAGACTGGTTCTCTCGCCAAGCCTGCCTTTGCTGCCGGAATCTATGCAATGAGGGAAGAGGCTGAACTAGATTTGCTCACAGCTCTTGAAAACCATATGGATGCCTAGTAAAGGGCATCTATGAAAAACCTACGGTGAACATCACATCAAAATGGTGAAAGACCAGACACTCTTGCCCTCAGATCAGGCATGATGCAAGGGCGTCCTCTCTCACGTCTTCTATTCAATATAGAACTGGAGGTCCTAGCCACCACAATAAGGCAAGTAAGATAAAAATAAATAAGAGACATTCAGACTGGAAAGGAAGAAGTAAAACGGTCTTTATTTGCAGACAACATGATGCTCTATGTGGAAAATCAGAAGGAGTCCACAAAACGCTATCAGAAGTAATAAACAAGTATGAGGTCACAGGATACGGGATCGATATATGAAAATCAGCTCTATTTTTCTCATGAGAGCATTGCATGATGCGAAAATAAAATTAAAGTACAATCTTATTCATGATCACATCGAAGAGAATGATACTAAGAAAACTAACAAAAAATGTAAGGTTTGCACACTAACAATTGCAAAACTTTGCTGAAGGAAATTAAAGCTCTAATAAATGGGGAGATATTTATGTGCATGCTTTACAAGACTCTATATTGTTAAGATGATAATTCTCCCTAAACTGATCTAGAGAAACCATTCAATGTCTATCACAATTCCAGCAGGCTTTTTTATTTTTGTGCAGAAATTGATAAGCAGGTTCTAAACTTCATATACAATAAATATATAAATCTGCATAAAATAGTCAAAATAATTTTATGATTTATAACATATTTATATAATTTATATAGAATAGCCATAAACAATTTTGAAAAAGAACAAAGCTGAAGGAATTCTACTTCCTAATTTCAAAACATACTATAAAGTTGCCGTCATCAAAACAGTTTGGTATTAGCATAAAGACAGACATATAGATCAATGAAACAGAATTAAGAGTCCCCAGCCCCCCAAACGCCAGGGGCGGGGTGCAGATAGATCCACCACTCCATTCATCCCTTCCCGCTCCAAAGGCACATGCCCACCCCCCTCGAGATCAAGCGCTCCCTGAAGTGGGTCTAGTAGGTCTGGTCGCGCTTATGTCCCCAACCTGGCACCTGAACTGCTTCCCACCTGGACCTGGATGGAATCTTCCTGAAAGTACACGCCCTCAGACTCATTCTGTGCAGACATGGAGTGCGCTGGCCTCACCCAGCCTCTGCCAGCCAGGACTCCCAGGAGAAGCAGCGTACAATCCCCTAGGGAGCTGCTGCTACCCCTTCCTCAGGGTAGGACGAGGGTTTCAGTGACACTTTGGGATGCTGGCCACCATCCCATTGACTACTGCAGGTTTTAGCCTGAAGATGTCCATGGGGCCAAGAAAACCAAAGACTCAAGTGAAAACAGAACCCAGCAGTGCAACTCCGAGCCAGAATCCTAGACGGTGGTCCGTGATCACCTCTACGACAGCAAAGCTTCCTGCCCCTGGGCCTCCCCCCGGGGAGCCCCAACCCCGTGCTGTGGGCCCAGCAGCCACGGGTAGAAAGCAGAAGGGAGGCTGGTCCAGTCAGTCCCCGCCAGGCCCAGTCTTGCCTTAGGAAAGAGAGGGATGACCCATGGGAAGGAATCTGGAGAAGGGGACCAGAAGGCAGGGACAGGGGTGGCATGTGCTCCCTAAGGTCTGGGGAGCACTACTGCTCCCTCACCACCCGCTTCCATCCACGGGGCTCCCAGCCCAGAGCAGCCGTCCTGAGACAGGGGAGGCAGAGCTTCTGGGGCTGGGCTGGCGTGAGCCTGTGGGGGCAGGGGAGGGGGCTTCTTGTAGGGAAAGGGGTGGGGGCTTCCACTCTGACCCTCACGTAGGCCACCTGGGCGCCCTTCACAGCCCTGTCCCGGCTGCCTCAGACACTCGCTTCCACCAAGGAAACCCTGCGCTCACTCACACCGATGCCCATCACCAGTGAGCGCCCTCCGCGCACCCCAAGAATCACTTGGGGTCCTTGAGTACAGAGCAAACGATTGTTTAGTCCTTTCTATTTAGTCCTTGTAGATGTTTGGACCCTCTTTTATATATATATATATATATATATATATATATATATATATATATATATTTTTTTTTTTTAGGTGAGGCAGCCCTTAGTTGACCTCACAGATTGCAAGGACTTTGTCATCTTACATCCCTTATTTTTTATTTTTTTACGCCTACAGCACCTGGTCTTCCTAGGTGGTCTCCCTAGGTGGTCTCCCATCCAAGTACTAACCAGGCCCCACCCTGCTTAGCTTCCAAGATCAGCCAGGATCCGGCGGGTTCACAGCAGCATGGCTGTAGACTGGACCCTCTTTAAAACGAAGAAATTAAGGCTCAGAAAGGCTCTGCCTTTCAGGGGTTACATGGCCCTTGCAGGAGCTGGGAGCTGAACTCCAGGTCTGCGGTGCATTTTGAGCAAGTGGCTCACCCTCTCTGGTCTCATTTTCCTCCCCTGTAAACCGCATGGAACAGTGCTATGGGTAGGAAAAAGGGGGACGAGGTCTGGGGAAGTGCGCAGCTCTGGGCTTTCGGCCACCGGCTTAGAGGAGCGGGCGCTCCAGCTCCTCCCCAGGGCGGTGGCGGGATCCGGCCCCAAGCCCTGGCGCCTCCCGGGGCTGCAGGAACCGTGTTCCCACCCTGCAGGGGGCAGGGACCTGCGGGAGCACACGGAGGGGGCAGGGACACGGCCCCCACCCCGTGCGCGCTGCAACGATCACGGCCCCGCCCCCGCCCGGAGGGGCGCAGGGACCCGGACGCCCCCCGGGGGGGCGAGGGTGGGGGTCACGCCCCCAGGTACCTGCACTCACCGAGGACCCAGAGGGACAGCAGGGCGGAGAAGACGAGCTTCATATCTGGGGTCCTGAAGAGACTCCAGAAAACCAAGGCTCTGCTACCTGCGCCTGCTTTGCGCCCCTTTATCCAGGGCTCGGTAACCTCACCGGGTTGGCCCCGCCCTGTGGCCCAATAGGGCCCCCTGCGCCCTCCCCGCACCTAGTTCCTGGAGGCTGAAGAGCCCTGGGGTGGTGGGGGAGGGGACAGAGAGGGACCGGGAAGGAAAGGTGCCTGGGCCAGGCTTGGCACTGGGAAAGAAGAAACCCAGCCCACAGCCGCCTCCCAGGTCAGCCCCGGGGGCTCCCGTGGAGCCACCCTTTCCCTCCCATTACCCTGCAAGCCCCTGAGTCTGGTCTTCCCTCTGGTCTCGGTGCCTCCTAGAGGTGGGACGCAGAGCAGAGGTCCTCAGGTGAATATTTGTGCATCATCTGGACTGCGACACCGACCTTGCCTTTGGCAGACTGTGCCTGGGAGCAGGCTGGGGCAGGGGGCTCCACCTCCATCTTGGCTGGGCAGCCATCCTGAGCTCTAAAGGGGACCCACTGCCCAGTCCAAGGTCAGCAGCAGTGTGGCCAGCTGGAGAGATAACAGAGGCTGCTGGGAGTCTGACCCCGGCCGCCCTGGGGTCCTTCCAGCCCAGCTTCCTAAGAAACAGAGCCAGAGGCCTCTGAGGGAAGAACCACTACCCAGTGCCCAGTGGCTGTCCCCCTGTCCCCTTGTCTACTGAAGAAAAGGATTCCTACCCCTTGTTTTCATTTGTTTTCTTCTGTTTTATGGCAGAATGAGGTGGGCCATGGGAACCTCATTTTAATGGGTCACATTTTGTCCTCCATGCGTGAGCCGACCGGCTCCTTCCCCATTTTTGGAAGCTGTTTCTGAATGCTAAAGTTGGAATTCTGCTTCTAAGAATCCATCTTGTAAAATACACTCCCGTGACATGCGATGGCCTCCATACACAGCGGAGCCCAGGGCAGCACCGCGTGGTCGCTAACGGACTGGAGGCAAACCAAACGTCCATCTCTGGGGGTGTCACATGGATGGTGGTGCCACACATGCAGTGGGACACGCCGGAGGCCTCGGCAAGGGCAGGCCACCTGGTGCGTACCACTGTGACCTTAGCTCCGGGAGACTCTGAGGGGAGAAGTAAGGCACCAAGAGCTAGAGGGATCGCAGAGCACCTCAGCACCCCCTCTCATCAGCTCATCCTGGCCAGCATGTGAGCGTGAAGTCTGCTTGTCCAGAGCAGCTGGCCTTGACCTTGCCCTTCCCGGAGCAGATCGGCAGCGCCCAGGGAAGCAGCAGTGGTGAGGGTGGGCGCTGTGGCCCCCACTTGGAGAAGCAGACCCTGCCCGAGTCTGCCTGGGCGAGGGTCTGGCCGAGACACAGACTGGGTGGGGTCCGGGATTCAGGGCTGGAATCCCCAGCTGGGTTTTGGGTGACAGATGCAGAGTCTCTCATTGTTTGGAAACACGGTATCGCAACATTAAAAGCTGCTTTCATCAATCATTGCAATAAGTTATTTCAAAAATAGTGAAGAAATGTAAAATGGACTAATTCCCAGGAGAGCCGAAGCATCTTTGTGGTTAGATTAGTGGCTGGGCTTTGCCTCGCCACGATGATAAAAGAAACATCACAAGCTGTGTCTCTATCTCTGAGTGCAGATTAGGGAACAAATGGGTTGGAAAGTCAGAAGTTTCTAGACCCTCTGATGTCTGGGACGGCTTTGGCAGGAACACAGAGTGCCTGGGGCCACCACCGAGAGGCTGAAATTAAGGGGTGCCCTGGAGGCAGGCCTGGGGTCAGCAACAGGGCAGGCTGGTTTTCTGCTGTGTTTGCAGAGGATGACCCGCCCCCAGTCAGGGATGTGTTCAGCTGGATACTTGCAGAAAAGCCCTCCAAGGCCATCTGCAGAGGAAGCTGGTGTAGGGGTACGTCTGCCCAGAAGCCAAATGGAGTTCAGCGCGTCTGTTATCAACATTGATTTACTCATGCCAGAACCAGTGAGGGCCAAGGGTCCGTCCTTGCCCTCCGGAGCTCATGACACGATGGGCCTGGGAGGCTGGGGACACAGCCAGGCACTTCTGTCACACGGGCCCTCCGGCAAAGGGCAAGGCAGCGTAAACAAGGAGAGTGGGAACCAGGGGAGGGAAGACCACCCAGTTCCTAGCATGAGAGCTCCAGAAGTGTCCGAAGAAGAACCTTTGACCTTGGCACCTGATGGGAGGCGGGGTGGGGTTTCTATGGGGAGAATAGTCGGGTAGAAGAAACAGCCTCAGCAACCAGTGACCAAGTACTTGAATATGAGGGACAATAAAAGGTAGCCCAGGGCTTTCTGATTTGATGTTGGAAAGATGAACTAAAGATGTCACCTCCTCCATTCTGAGCTCCATACCAGGTGACATCTGCCCGTGGACAGGTCCTCTTGCGGTTCCTGTAGGCATCTATTCATTGCATCTGAAAAGCAACTCATCCGCTCCCTCTGGGACCTCCTCTCCTATGTTTACCACTTTCCACCAGACCCACCAGACAAAGGGCCTCAGAGTCACCCCCAGTCCAGCTGGCCCTGCCCATGTGATGAGCCCTTGATGATCAATAGGGGGTGAATGAATGAGTGAGTGAGTGAGAAGGAGGAAGGACAGGAGGCGGGTGAAGGATCCTGCTTGCAACATGTCTAGTCTGAAGACCAGCGAGGCCCGGGGCTGGCCATGCCGGGCTGCTCGGAGCCTGTGCACATGGGGTCGTTCATTTCCCACTGATTCAGCCTCCATCTATGGGATCCTCCCGAAGGTACACGTTCCCGAATGCTGAGACGATAGCATGGCGTGAATATCAGGAGGACGCAGAAGGTGGCTGTGGTACAAACTGCCATATAGCAGCAGGGGCCGGGGCTTAACAGGTAGGTGAGGGAGGCTAACTCTCGTCCCCCACTCCCTCTCCAGCTCCGAAGTCCACAGAGGGACCCTTCGTCGGCTCAAGGTCCGGCCCAAGCTGAGCCCTCCCCACCGATGAGCAGGAAACCCCACCACACTGTGCCCTCTGTGGAGTCCCTGGCTTCCAACCCCAAGAGGGGTTTCGAAAAGGCAGCGTGGGATCTGGTTGGAACTGGCTCCAGGTGGAGTGAGGGAGAAGAGAGTTCTCTAGATGTCCAATTACGCTGGGTCTCCAGCCGGGCCGACGGGAGAGCCGGGGCCTGGTGCCTGCCCCTGCCAGTGGTGCGAGGTGGGTCGCTGGCCGGGTACAGACCCGTTTGTTAAATATTAGGATTTGGCGGTAGGTTTTCAAAAGCATTGGTAGCTCGAAGTCAGTCGTGGTGGGAGTATTTACACCATGGAAATGAGCAAAGCTGTAAATCCGGGCACTTTTCCCTCCCAGAGAACTGGTTGGCAGCACACCGCTGCCTGGGTTTGTCATCGTCGGGAGGCATTCAGTGCCCATATTAGTGTGACGTGGGGTTCAGGGGGGGTGGTGCCACCCTAGGAGAGAGACCAGGTAATAATCCACAGCATTTGGATGGCACTTTTAACTCCAAACGGACCTGTCCGTGACCTCATCTCAGTGGGTCTGTGAGTTAAGAAAATCACCGTTTCTGCTCTAAAAAAAAGGCAAACCGAGGGTTGCCTGTGGTCACACAGTGAGTGAGATGCAGAGACAAAGCCCCAAGCCCCCCCTGTGAGCCTGAAGCCCGGGCTCTTCCACAGGACTCCCCGGGGAGTTCGGGGTACACACCGAGGCCAGGGGTCTCCTCCGCTCTGATCTCAGCAAGCGCTGACCCCCCTCCTGTGGACCTCGCACTGTCCAGCCCCATCCACACATCCACCACAGCTCGGGTCCTCATAGGAGCACCACAAAGTGACGAGGGGACCCAGACAAAGCCAACTGTCCCCAGTGACACAGCTGGAAATCTGCCGGCGACCCCTGAGCCCTAGAGAGTGAGCAAGAAGGAGGAAGAGGTGGGCGGAGAGCTCCCTGCTCCTCGCCAGTGAGGTGGCCATGATTTCCGTCCAGAGCAGGACCTTCACGCTGGCCCCGCCTTAGCCCCCTTGCACAGAGCTGAACGACCTGGGGAGGCAGAGGGAATCTCTGAGTGGGTCTGTGGGTGGCGCCTTCAGGAGGGGGCTCCGCTGAAGGATGGACAGGAGGCAGGAAAACGGCGGCTTTATTAACTAACCCGTCTTGTTGCCAAATGTTGCCCAACGTACGAAGAACCCGCAGACAAAGAGCTTCTATCCCCTCAGATGGCTCTCTTCTTCCTCCCTCCCTCTTCTTCTCCCCACCCCATAATCAGGACCCTCTTCTCCCCACCCCCCATAATCAGGACCCTCTCCTCCCGGTGCCAGAAGCACTCCAGAGAGACCCGCTGAGTGGCCCCGCACCGTGTCCCCACCAGTCCAAGGGGCAGCAGAAACTCTCCAGGTTCTCCCAGCTGCAGGAGTGCAGGTCTGCTGGCCAGCGTGGAATCTGATCTCCGTGGGCACCTAATCGCCACATCCACTGAGATAAGAGTGCATTGGCCAGGCCCGGGGAGAGTTCCAGGAAGGCGCCAGCCAAGGGCGGCCCGCAGGGTGCCGGTGGCTGTCGGCTGTCCCCGAGCCAGCCATGCAAATTTCTTCCCAGAAGGAATGAGGTCCCTGTCCAGGGAAAGCCCCAGGCGGAAGCTTCCGGACCCCCTGTTGCTGCCTTTCCCTGGGGGGTAGCTTCTGGTAGGGAGGGGTCTCTGCTCTGCAGCCTTCCCGGTCTGCAGCTCAGCCAGTGTGACTTCAGGAGTCACGGCTGGAAGCCTCCATGCCTGCTGCCTGCACTCCTCAGGGGAGGGTCGGGGGCTTTGACTAGAAGGAGCTCACTCTGGGTGCTCAGAGGGGCGAGGAGACACCATCTCCCTCTGCGTCCCTGGAGGAGGACAGCGCTCCTCCTCCCCGGCTCCTCCAGGCAGGAGCATCCAGCCCCCTGGCCGGTGCTCCAGATGGACTCCCCTCCCCCACCCCACCCCCATTTATGTCTTCTCTGGACAGCCTGGCAGGCCGGAGGGCACAGAGGAGATAGGGCTAGAAGCACAGGAGATGGGGTTGAATACCTACCTGGTTCTGCTCCGCCCTAAGCAGCCACCTGGACCTGGGCCAGTCTCTCGACCTGCCTTAGCCTCAGTTTCCCCGTATGTAAAAAAGGGACACGAATAATACCCACCTGAGGAAGGGAGTGGAGCTCAAACCGGGTGTTTGCGACGCTGGCACAATAGTGCTCAGTGCAGACCACAAGTTCTTGTCCATCTTTGCTCACACTCGCGAGCCCCACTGTGCGGGGCTCGGCGGGCACAGGGGACTCAGGGGCAGCAAGAAGTGGCCCCTGGGGTATCGAGTCCAGCGGGAGGGGCCGTGTCCCTATCCGTGAGTAGGTCTGCTGACCAAGGTGTTGCGGGGAGCTTTGGCAGCAGAGGGAAAGCCTCCCGCCACACACACACACACACACACACAGACTGTGGCAGCCATTCTTCCCACAAGCCCCTCCGTGTCCGCCCCCAGCTGCCCACATTTTCTAGACCATTTCATCTTACCCAGTCCTGCTCTCCGGCCCCTTCCCCACCCCTCTGTCCCTAATCCCTGCCCCTTCCGCTCGCCGTGTCTGTCTGTGTGTCTGTGTGTCTGTCTGTCTTCTCTCTCTCCTTTCTCTGTCTCTCACTCGGTCTCTTCCTCCTGCCCTCCCCATTGTTGGGGATCCCCCTCCCCTGGGGCCTGCTCTGGCCCTGGCCGAACTGCCTTCTGTCACAGCCACTGTCACTGCTGACCCACCTCCGGGCCCCGCCCCCTGACCCTGAGCCAGAGGCTGACTCACCTCCAGACCCTCAGGCCCAGCGCAAAGCCTGGTCCCGGGGAGAGGCTCTCTGAGGGCTGGTTGATGGGGTGCGTGTGAAGAGAGGTGGGCTGAAAGGCCAAGGCCCTCCTCCACCCCCCAAAAAAATCCTTTGGTCACAATTCTAACTGACGGCACGCTGCTCATCCCCCTAGTAGGGAAAGCCGGTCCATAGGCGTGGCTGGGGCACCGAGTTCTAGCACAGTGTGGTCGGGGGAGGAGGGGCTGCATCCATCTTTCCTTGTCCCCAGTCTGTGCCCTGCTGGTCAGACATTCTGCCCCTAACCCCAGCCTTGGGGAGAAGGAGCCGGCTCCTCAGAGCTGAGCAGAACCCGAGACCTCCTCTGATGTGACAGAGGGTGAGCCCTGCGTTAAAGCACAGGGAGGGTTGAAAGGTGGCCCCTGCCCCGTGATGCACGGAGCCTGCCTGTCTGATGGCCTCAGGTGTGTGGCTACGAGGACAGCAGCAGGGAGTTAATGCGAAAGGCTGGAGGAGAGATCCCTCCATCACCCCCCAGCCCCCAGCACCCACCTGCAGAGATGCTAGCACCAACTTACACTGAAAGGCCTCTGTCCCCTCCAGCCCACATCAGCTCCCAACGACAAGGAGAAAAGACACCAGGGAAATGCCAGCAATGAGCTGGGAGGATGGTGGAGGCCAGGAGCCAAACCCCCCAAACCCTAATGCACCCCCTCTCAAGGCCAGAGACACTGTCTTCTCAGTGGCTTAGCATTCAGTCGAGGCCTGTGGGGTCTCCAAAGGGGTCCTTGACAGCCTAGGACCTACCTCTCTCCCTAGCACCTCCCAGGTACCGCTCTTCTCCATTCCCTCCTTCCCATTCCCTCCTTCCCTCCCCTCCCAGCTCTAAGTCCATCCTCCTTTTTCCTCCTTTTCATCGTGTTCAGCTGAAACCAGAAGTAAAACTCGCACACACACACTCTCAGGTCCCTGCAGGAGGTGCTTGCGTTTCAGCTGTGGCATTTACTCCTAGTGTGTGTGTGTGTGTGTGTGTGTGTGTGTGATTACTGAACTCACACTCCCCCGCAGTCACACAGCAAGCAGGTGACAGAGCTCGCTGGCCCCAGGGCTCTCTCCCGGGCACCCCCTGACCTCCTGTGTGTTCACATCGGAAGTGAGAGGAAGGAAGGACAGGGAGAGGGAGTAAGGGGCCCCCTTTCCTGGATCCACGGAGCAGATCTCTCCTCCCCTCCCCCACCCCTGCCCCTCACGAGGCTGCCCTTAAACCACATGGCTCTTTTGATTCTGCTACAGACAAGTGACAATTGTGGGTCACTGAACTCAAGGTATTTTCTCCAGAGAGTATTAACCTCCAGAAAAATGCATTTGGGAAAAGACTGTAGAAGCTCGGCCATCTGGTTGACCCTCTTGAAGAGCACCTTGAAGTCCCCGGAGCACGTGGTGTCTGTGGGGGGTTAGGAGGAATCTGAGGGGGCGGCCACAGCACAGGGGAGCAATGGCTCTGAACCAACAGAGCTGTTGCCCAACGTTGCCCCATTTGTGAAGGAAACTCAGTAATCAAAGAGCTCCTCTCCACTTGTGCTTCCTGCCCCTTCTTCACGGCTTCCTCTTCCCCCTCGGAAACGCTGCACCTGCCTAAGGTTCCCCCTCACCCCCTGGCTGGCAGGGAGGGGCCCAGGCCCGCAGTCACTCCGGGTCACACCTGCGTGTCCTTCCCGCATCCCTCTTCTCCTTCACTCTGGTGGCCACACACACGTGGTCTTCCTTCTCCCTGCCTCTCGTGCCCTCACATCCCACGGTCCTGAGCTGGCCCCGGCTCCTGGCCACGTCCCCTGCCTCTTGTCCCCTCTGCAGTCCATCCCTGTCCCTGAAGGGACCTTTTAAAATCACAAAGAGGACAGGAGCTCCAAGACATCTTTCCTTTCCCCGCCTCCCTCCTCCCTACGCTCTGTCCTAGAGGAATCTCATCCTCCTTCCCCCTTTGGCTTAAACTGCCCACTCGGTGCCAAAACCCAAGTCTTCCCCAATAAGCCAGATCCACATGCCAACCACTATCCACTCTAGTCTGGTTTCTGTTTTATTTTATTATAGACAGAGCTTATTCAGTGGAATTACTATTCAATTAAAATGTTCTCTATTAAAAAAAAAAGAAAAGAAAGAAAAGAAAGGGAGAGGAGGAGAGGGAAGGGGAGGGAAGGAAAGGGAGGGGAAAGGAGAGCAGAGAAGAGGAGAGGAGAGAACTTGAATTTCTGTGAAGACTCTGAAACTCTGACTTCGAATAAGCAACCAGGTAGGCCAAGATAACGTATTTGAGAAACACAGATGAGAGAGAGAGAGAGAGAGAGAGAGATTGAATATGTGTTTGTGAAAGAGAGGGGGGAACCCCATTATCCTTTGGGAAAACTCCCTGTGAGATGAGATCCCTCCCCTCCCACACCTCTCTCCTCTCCTTCCCACCCCTCCTGCCCCTCACGAGGCTGCCCTTAAACCACATGGCTCTTTTGATTCGGCTACAGACAAGTGACCATTATGGGTCACCTAACTCAAGTTGGCCAAGGAATGTTTTTTAAAAAAAATTTTTAATGACTGTCATATAGAAAAGTGTAAAACCATAAATGTACAGTTCAACAAATTATCCCAAAGAGAACATTCACGTAACCACCACCCAGGTGAAAAAAAAATTTGCTGATGTCCAGAAGCCCTCCCATACCTCCACTCAAATCAAGCCCTCCCCCCACCTCCAAAGTTAAGTCGTATCCTCATTCCTAATGCTATGCTTTGCTGTTGCCTGTCTTTGAACTGTATTTAAACAGAATCATACAGTACGTATTTGTATCCGATTTTTTTTTTTCATTCAACCTATGTGTGTGTGATCATTTGTTTTCATTTTCTGATGTTTATTTCATTTTCTAGTCATGGCTAGTATTAAAAATACAATCTATTTTCATAGATTTCATTAAATCTTTTTTTATAGACTTTATTACATTCACTTATTGACTCTAATTGTTTGAGAATTTCCACCAACACTGTAAGGAGAGCATCCTTACTCTTTGCCTATCGTTTCACACGGGAAGAGACTCTGGGTACCACGTGGAAAAGATATGGAGGTAAGGACACCCCTGCCTTCTCCCAGTGCCCAGAGGAAAAGGTTTCACTGCTTCCCCCATTAAATATGACATCTGCTTGCTGTCGGTTTTTTTTTTTAATTTGTATATTTTTGTAAATTAAGGAAATTCCCTTCAATTGACATAAATAGACGTTGAATTTCAGCATCTGCTGAGCTCATCATTTGATTTTTCCCTTTTGTGATGAATTGCACTGATTTATTTTCAATGTCAAATCAATCTTGTAGTTTTATATAGATGGGTAGGTAGATAGATAGACAGGATGGATGGATGGATGGATGGATGGATGGATGGATGGATGGATAGATAGATAGATAGATAGATAGATAGATAGATAGATAGATAGATAGATAGATAGATAGATAGATAGATAGACAGACAGGATAGATAGATGGATGGATGGATGGATGGATGGATGGATGGATGGATGCATGCATGCATGCATGCATGCATGCATGCATGCATGGTAACCTAGTAATATTCAACTTTTAAAAGTAAACCTTTTACTGAAATGAAACTTACATAATACAACAAATGCACAAACTGTAAGTATACCCTTTGATGGGTTTTAAAAATCTGAACACGTCTCTAGAAAACAGCTCCCAATTCAAGGACCAGAATGTCACCAGCCCCCAGGCGCCCTCCACGTGCCTTGGTCCAGTCTCGACTCCAGACGGTGACCACCACGCTGACATCGAACGTGATGTATCTGTTTGGACTGTGTGTAAGGGCTTTGTAAGTGGGATAGCATAGAATGTGCCTGATGTCTTCTGCTCGAAATTTTGTTCGTTATGGGACATCTCTCATGATGTCCCGTAAAGAGGCAGTTCTTATATTTGCATTGCGATATGGTCTTTGTCTATGCGAATACACCCAGTATTGTCTGTGTTTTCCGTTAGTAGTAGACACGTGGGTAATTTCCACTTTGGGGCACTTACAATAGCGCTGCTCTCATTCCTGGCGGGCACACACACCACACGTGTGTCCTGCTGGAGAAGCTTCTGCCGGTTTCCCCAAGTTAACGCTAACATTCCACATTCCCGCCAATGTGCGTGAGAGTTCCAGCTGTTTTACATTCTTGCCGGGGCTTGGAATTCTGTCTTTTTCATTTTAGCCACCAGTTCAATCTCTTTCTCATTGGCTCAAAAGAATTATTTGTATATTCTTTATATAATCTTTATATAGTCACCATGCCCCTCCAGTTCCCTCCCCCTCTCTGTGTCCCTATTACTTGCCTCTTCTAAGGTCAGAGGTAGCCCAGTTCTTCCGAGCACATCCCAAGGCCACACCTCCCTTCCAGAGGATTCCCTCGTCCCTTCTTTTATTCACTAGACATTCTGGTGTCCCAAAAGGCAGTGGCAGTGATGGGAGTGGATAAAATCACAGGCGTTGGAGTTCGAAGCCAGCTCTCCCTCTTACTCACGTCCCAGATCAGAGGAAATCATCTAATCTGTCCGAGCTTCAGTTCCCCCCTGCTTCAGTTCCCCCCTGTGACGGCAGGAACATTCAAAAGTGCTTTGCCTCGTTAGGATTTAATGAAGTCATTTATATGTATATATGCTTAGAACCATGCCCAGCATGAAGGAATGAGTGAAAGGGAGATGTTCTGTAGGCAGCTGAGCCATATTTTGAAAACGAGGAAATAGTCCCTATGATTATGATTATTATTATTATTATTTCCAGACATCTCTGAGCCCCACTGGGAGCCAGACCCCGAGGATCCCGCCTGGCCACCGGGGGGCGGGCGGGGGGGGGGACGTGCAGCTTCCAGCTGAGCCACGACGCAGGCCTTGAAGGTGTGGACAGAGGCGCCCACGGGGCCCGCGAGAGCAGAGCAGGGGCAGGGAGCACGGGGGCAGCCCGGGATTCACTTCCCCCACCGGCTCCCTCGTGACGCTGAACCCAGCAGTGCTCCTGGGACACCTGTCATTCTGATCCTCTAGCACAGGTGCCACCCTTGCTCATCTGCCCCACCATCCATCCGTCTGTCCATCTGTACCTCTTCGCTGCCCTCTAGTTCTCTCTCTCTTTTGTGACCCCCACCTCGCTCTCTCTGTCTCCACGTCTCTCTCTGCCTTATCCAGCCTTCATCTCTCTGCCTCCCTCCTCGCTCCTGCCCTCCTCCCATGTGGCCACTTGGCCACCTCCCCGCGAGCAGAAAGGTCACGAGGCTGGTAATGAACTTTGCCTATCGGAAGGCAATGATGGGGGCCGTGGAGCGTGCCAGGGGCCGAGGGGTGAGTCCGGGCCCAGCCGGGCAGGTGCAGCTTGACAAGGAAGCAGCAGCAGCAGCAGCAGCAGCAGCAGCAACAACGTGGATGCGGGGTGCCGAGTGGAGACTATAAAAGCAGAAGGTGACTCACAGAAGGAGGAACTGGCGGGCAGAACCTGGGGACCCGGCGGACGAAGCAGAACCTGATGCTTATTTGGAAATGAAGGATGGAGTCAGGGAAGTGAGCAATCTCCAGGATGTTTGGAAATATTCTGGCTTGAGGTTACGCCTATGAAATTATTTGACCAAAAAAAAAAAAAATATATATATATATATATATATATATCGAACGATGTCCGAGCTGAATGTTTCTTTTGATGCCATTTTGCAAATGGGGTCTCAGATTTCTGACTCCTCGGTCTGGGGCGGGGAGAGGGAAGAGGAGGGTGGTTCGCTTCAGCTGGAAACATCCTCGTGGAGCATTCACTGTGTGTGGGCCAGGTCCTTGTGCAGTGCAGTCAAGGACCACGGGCATGGGAGCAGACAGTTACCCCCATAGGGGAGAGGACACTGTCCAGGAAAAGGCCCGGAGGAACCACGCCTGTGTCCAGGGCCTTGTAAACGGGGCAGGGCTTCTGCCTCCCACCTGTGGCAGCTCTGGAGGAGGCAAGAAAATCACCCCCATCTTCAACCCCGGCATTTTCTAGCACCCTCCATGAGGTGGGCTTGGCTAGAACCCAATGACTAAGCGGGGAGATTATACGGACCAGGAATTGTGGGCCTTGTGGGGAACGGGAAGAGTTTCTGCCTTTTCTCCGGGGGAGATAGGAGCCCCTGGAGGGTTTGAGAATAGACTGAGACAGAGGGACAAGGGAGGAGGGGCAGAGAGACGCGGTGGAGGGCCAGCAGTAATGCAGGAGAGAGAGGAGACAGCTCGGCCTGGGGCGCAGCGGTGGGGAAGCGGGATGTAGAGGTTTTAAAGCTGGACACCGGCTTTACACCACCAGGGGATGCAGAGTGTGAAGGTCACGAGTGGAGGACGACACCAAGGCGCTTGGCCTGAGAACCAGGAAGGAAGGATGGACTCGGATTAATGAAGACACAGAAGGCTGCAGGTAAGACGGAGCGGGAGGGGGGACCAGACGCTCCATTCTGGACACCCTCAGACTGACAGCTCTTTGGTTCCTCCAGGAGGATTGTGAAAGAAGAAACTCCTTGGCTTCCTGTCACTCAGGGTGGCATTGGTACTGCCGGAGACAAAGGTGGACGTCTGGAACTTTATTTAAAATTATATTGGGGACCATGGGTCCACTTTCTCCCCAGGGTCATGCTGATGCCTGGTTATCTGAAACACTGTGTTTCCACCTCCAGGGGCTCGTGAAACACGCGACCTCATGTCCATGAACCGTTCTCGGATTTTCAGAGTCCGGGACTGACCAGCTTTCCAAACCACCCTTTCCGGCCCGCTCTGAGCTCTCTGCCCACTGCCCTTCCCGTGCCCGCAGCCGTGGTGGCAGGTCATCTACCAGCGAGCCCTCCACGCATCTGCTTCCTGTCGTGCGTGTCGGCTCCTTCTTCCCACACGTACCCAGAACAGGGCTGACGCATCCCTTCGTCTGGCCCACATCCAACGCCGAGCCCGCCTCTGTGAGTTTCACCACTCAGACCTCGCAGCGGTCGATGGTGGACCTCACGAGGACCTTTCCGTGAGAGAAGGAGCGAGAAATGTTTACCCTGGCGGCGAGGGGAACAACAGGGGCGTTCCCAGGCCCCGGAAGGGTTCATGTGTGTCCTGGTGGCAACATTTATGATTGTACGGGTCACTCTATGGCCCGCCCGCAGATGTCAGCGCACCCAACACGTTACTGAGATCTGATGTGAGCCGTGACGTGTGAGCTGTGAGAAGGGAATCCACCACAAGAGCAGGCTTACAAGGGAGCAGAGCTTCCTCCAACAAGGCTTCTGCTCCCGGGACAGCCGGTGTCAAGCTTCCTTCCAGGGGGGCCATGGGGCTGACGCAGAACAAACGGGAGAGCGGGAGAGCAGGGACACATCTGCCCGTGGAAATGGCCCCAGCTCTCTGCCCTCCGCCACTCCTTATGGGACTTTGTCCCAGCCTCACTCCCTGCCCCACAGCGCCCACAGGCGCCTGGCACCTCCTGTCCCCCGCTCAGAGTCACAGAGCCACCAGAGTGCAGCCCCCTCCAGGGAGCCCAGGGTGGCATCAGCGGGACTTCCTGCAGCCCACCACCCTGCCCGGACCGCCCTGCAGCAAGCACATGGCCCTGTGGAAGTGGCACTCGCTTGTGCCATCTTTTGCCAGTACTGACCGGCCAGCCTGTGTCAGCCACAGACTTCGTTTCTAGCAAACTGCTGGGCCTGAGACGGGAGGGGACAGTACAGCTGCGTTCTGTCTGCAAACCCACCAGCAGACGTGCAAAGTGGCGCGACCACTTTGGAGAACCAGCTGACAGTACCGGCCAAAGCAGCCTATGCCTTGGTGGCGAGGGCTGGGCTGGCGCGGTCCCAGCGTGAATACTGGTTACTATTTCTGTTGGCATTAAAGAGTGAAAGGAAGGAGAAATGGCCGGACATACGTCGGAACTTCGCTCGTCTGTCGATGACATGAGCGACTTACTTCCTGAATCGGATAATACTCTTCTCCTTTTTCTTTTTAATTTTTAAAAATTTTTTTTGTTTTTTTAATTACAGTTGACATTTGATATTATATCCATTCCAGGTATACGGCATAGAATCATTTTCCAGTATCGAAGAAATAGTTCCTCGATTTTTTTTCTTTGTTGCTATTAACAATGTGACAGCTAAAGAGATGACACCCTTCTAATCCGTAGTATTAAAAATTTCTCTACTACTCTCATAAATCTAACGCTAGACCATCGACAATACGATAACCTTATTAAGCCCTGATTTGTAGCATCTGACAATTTCCATGGGATAAAATCTTCTCCGCGCCGGCCCGTTCCACGCTATGAGCCTGGATGGACCTCGCCAAATTTGGAATTAGGGAAAGATGAATAACACCACGCTATGTAGCACTCCCACCAGACACACACGACAACCATCGGTCACCTCAGGAGCAGCCACAGGAATGCAAGGGGAGGGAGATCCGAGATGGGCGAGATTTTGCTGAGTCCTGCCAATCTAACAGTAGATTCTCAGGAGCCGGGATGAGTCAGCTCCAGGGCAGCTCAGCCTAGGATGAGGCAACACCCCTCCTAGGTCTACGCCCCACAGAAATGCAGACATGTGTGCCCCAAAACCATAAACAGAAATGTTCTCAGGAGCATTACCTATAAACACCCCCACATGTCCCTTAGTAGTAGATGGGGGAGATAAATTAGAATACTATCAACGAAGCAAGGAAAAGGAACCCCTCGCTCCTATCTGCATCGACATGGCTGAACCTCACAAACAGAACCCCGAGCATCAGAGGTGGGACGTGAAGGGCTGCGTTCTTATAAAGCTCGAGAGCAGGTCAGATCAGCCTGTGAGGTCACTCAGCAGGAGAGTGGTGACCTTGGGGAGGAGGGGCAAGGAAGTGATTGAGCGGGGACAGGAGTGAGGCTGCCAGGTGATGCTGGTAACGAGATGATGCTGGTGATTCCACGACGGTGTTTACTGTGTGATAATTCACGTAGCCACACAGACCTTAAGCCGCTTTTCTGTATGCGTGTTCCACGCCAACGAGTTTATTTTTAAAAGGCACCAGCCTGAAGGCGCATGGGACTGCAAGCCTGTGAACAGTCCCCTTGCCCGCCCCAAGACACCGTCCTTGCTTGGGATGATGTGCCGGAAATGCTCCTCCAGGAGCAAAGCTCTCCTGGAAAAAACGACTTCCTCCCTCGAATGCCAACCTCTTCAATGGCTACAGAGAAAAAGGAGGCGGGGGAGAGGGGATGGCTCTTTGCAAATGGACAACGGTTACAGTCACCAGGGTCACAGTGACTGGGTCATGAGCTCCAGAGAAGGAAGGAAGGAGGAAGGGGAGGAAGGGAGCAAGGAGGAAGGGAGAGAAGAAGCAACAGAGATGTTTGGCAGGCACGGCCCAGCCCCTAAGTGCAGCCAGGCCCGGGATGCCGTGTGTGCAGGCCTCACTGGAGTCACAGCCACCCCTGTGAGGCAGGTCCTGCCGTCCTCACACCCACCTCACAGACAAGGAGGCAAAGCCGGGGTGCCCTCCAGGCTGTCGCAGTCCCCAAGGGCTGCGCTCCCCTTGCTGCACCCCACCACTGTTCCCCTCGGAAAGGAGGGGAGTAGTGATGTCACTGCTGGGAAGACAGTGGCCAGAAGGGCCGGGAATGTTCTGCCCCAGAATGTTCTGCCAATGTCCCCCCTCCTACACTGGCACTGAGCCTTATGACCTGGGGGGCCCCCACATAGTGCAGCCAGTCAGAATTAGCCATGGTTGATGAAGCAGGGACATCAAAGGGGCCCACAGGAGGAATAAGGAAGCAAACGAATACGGAGAATCGGAACGAGGGAGTCCAGTGTTCCCGTCAGGTGCTGATACCTGGAGCATTGCTGTGTCCGGCTCATGCAGAACCCCACCCCCGCCCACCTCCCGGAGGGTAGGGCAAGAACCCGGCCCCCTTGGGGCAGAGAGGCCAACTCCTGCAGCCTGGGGGCTGTGGAGGGAGCTTCACCGTGTGCCCTACAAGCCTGGCCCTGAGGCCATGCTTCTTCCTCCCTGGCTAGCCACCCACCACCCCTCCAACGCCCCCACCCTCCCCACCCCTGCCTCCAAAGGAGCGAGTCTTCTTCCTCTTCTTTTGCTGATTACATTCTAGATGAGCTCAGACCTCAGTCAAGAGCCCCACTGGAGTTTTGGGCTAGGATCAGGGAAGCTGGGACCAGAGAGCTCAGGGGGCAGCCTGGCTGAGCCAGAGGCAGGTGGCCTGGAAGCGGGTGATCAGGCCACCTGTCTGGGCTTCAGGCTTTGTCCTCCTGGGCTCTGGCCATGCTCAGGGCCCAGGCTGCCCACTGGGAAGGGAGCCAGAGTTTCCTGCTGGGGAGCAAGAGCGAACAGAGGAATGGGGGTGCTGGGCCAAGGAAGCACACTGGTGGGAAAGAGGGGGTTCTGTGGTGCAGGGTGTCCACCCACAGTTCCCGTGACAGCGGCTGGTGGCCGTGGGGCGCCATCTGCTGGCTCACTGTCAACCCCTGGCATGCGGAGGCCACAGGCAGAGGCTGGTGGAGGTCGGGAGGGGGAGGGGTCCAGAGACCCCACACAGCCGCCTAGAGAGAGTATGAGGCTTCCTCAGGAAAGGGGTTTCAGGAAGGTAGGGACGCAAGTTGTCACCAGCATTTGCCAGCTGTAGAAACCAAGGACCAGTCCGATCAGCCTTCTACCCATCTTCAAGGGCCCAAGGCCTCCCGATGGGGGCGGGGCGGGGGGTGTGCTGTGGCCAGCGGATGAGGACGGCCCCTCTGTGAAAGTGCGTGAGGAGGGAGGGCTCAGTTCTCAGAGAAGGGGGGGGCGGAGCTGCTGACGCGGTGGGTGAGCTGGAGCTGGGGGGCTCCGGGGCGGAGGAAGCAGAGCAGGACCGGACAGGACGGGGAGGGGAAGAGGAAGGAGGTTGGCCTGTCCTCCAGAAGCGACAGGCGTGGGCACAGGAGTGTGGGTTCTGTGCAGGAAGGAGGAAGAGCGCGTCTGGGCCGCTGTCCTGCAGGCTGCCCCGAGGCCTCGGCCGCCCGGGGCAGGAGCCAGCAAAGGACTCTAAGGTCCCCTGCCTCCTTCCCCACGGGAGCGCCCCCGCAGGGCGGGTGGGAGGAAGGCCCCGGGGAGAAGTGATGCTAGCGTTGGGGGAGGGGGGTCTCAGACAGGGGCGGTCACCTGGAGCTTGAGGGTGACAGAAACCTGCCACAAGAGGGAAGGCGGCCTCCAGCTTCCCACGAAGAGCCCGGGCGACAGGAGCGACATTTCTAATCCACCAGTTTGAACCTCAGTTCTCTCCTCTCCAAAGTGGGAGCAATGACCTCCCAAGGCTATAGTGAGGATCAGATGATTGACGTAAAGAAAAAAAAAAGCTTGGCATCGTGTCTGCCCCACTAAGGAACTGTGGGTTCCCTTCTGCCCTGCCTGCCGCACCCCCAGAGCGACAGCCTGCTGGCCTGCTTCAATCTCGGGGTGCCTGATGAATGACTGAATGCAGGAATGGGGGAAAGGAAGCAGGAAGGGAGAGAGGCTGGGGCGGGGGTGGGAAGCTGAGGGGACTGGAGGCTGGGGGAGGGGAGGAAGGAGACACTCCCAAATTCCTCAGACCTCCCTGGAAGGTTCCGGGGCCACCTAAGACTAGAGGTCCAGGGCTCTTCCCCACCCCCAACCTCCCTCCAGCCCACCTCACCCCACCCCACTGTCAGAGGCCTGCCTGGGGCAGGAAAGGGCTTGGAGTTCCCAGAAGCCTCTGAGACAGCACTGCACGATGCAGATGTGAGTGTCTCCTCTGTGGTGGCCCCGCTGTGCCCCAGGGGACTAGGGCACTGAGTGAATAGCTGTTGGGAAGTTTGGGGTCTGTTTTGTAGAAGTGTTCAATAACTGTTGTCCTCTCTCTCTCTCTCTCTCTCTTTCACTCACTCTCTCCCCCTCCTTCCCTCTCTCTTTCCCGCTACCCACTTCCCCCAACTTCTCTCCCTGTTTCTTTCTCTTAAATCAGATGCAGAGGGCCCTAAAAGGGTCCAGACAAGCAAGCAGCGCCTTCAGCACAGAGCGGAGGCCCCGGCAGCCAGCCGGGGTTCAGGCTGACAGCAGGGTGCAGGAAGGCTCGAACTCCTAAAAAGAAAACTCTGAGGGGTCTCTCCAGCCCCGCTAGGCCCTTGAAGGTAGAGGGGTGAGCATAGCAGTCGGCCTCCACGCTCTCCTGGCTGGGGCTCAGACATAGCCTGGGGGGGCTCCTGCCATCTGTTCACTCAGCCCTGGGCTCCTGGCAGAGTGTATCCCAGGGAACAGGACAGAAGTCCCTTCCTTTCCGAAGCTGGCAGGCAGGGGGCAGGGCCGTGCAGAGGGACAGGGAATATAAACATCCAAGGCTACTCAGAAGCGTGATGGTAACGGTTAAAAGATACAGTGAAGCATGTTAACATGATTAAGAGTTTATTTGAGCAAAAATCAGTTAGAACTGGGCAGCACCGAGCAGAGCAGAAGCGGACGAGCGCCAGGGAAGGGCCAGTGAGAGGAAGTGTGGGCGCAACAAGGAGGCTATGGATGGGCTTTCCCTAAAGCCTACTTGTCTGTAGGTGATTGGCCGTCCTTGGCGTCTTGATTTCATGCCCTTGAGGCATTCGCGGGCTCAGACTTGGGTTAGCCTCCGAGCCACATCACTGTGGTGGCCTCCTTGTGCCATCCACACAGCTGCCACCAGGGCGTCCCTCGGCCGGGTCCAGGGATCTACACTCACAGCACCTCCTGCCACACTCACCACATCCTGGGTGGGGGCGGATCCTCGGGCAGCTGGGTAGAACCCCGTCTTCTCACTCACTCTGTGTTTGTGTCCCTGGAACAGGCTGCAGACTCATCCTACCCCACATTCAGAGTCACAGAGCGTTTGAGCTGAGGGGACTTGGCGACAAGGGCGGTGACTGACCGGGCAGCCACCTGCCTGTAAGGCCCCCCTGGGGGGGGGGTGTGAAAAGCCGTAGAGCTGAACGAAGTCCATCTCAGCCCCGTGGGTGGGACCAAGGCATCTTCTGAGGTGCAGAGCTTGGACTCCTGAGCACCCCCAAATGCCTGCACCCCAGCACACGCAAATTGGCCTCTGCTGCCCACAAAGGCAGAGTCTTCATCGTGGTCTGGAAGGATCTCGAAGATGGATCACCTTATTTTATAGGGGAGACCGAAATTCAGGAAGGACAACCTACCTGCCTCAAAGCACCACTTTCTTAAAATAAACTCTTAATTTGGGCATCGTTTTAGATTTACGGTAGAGTTACAAAGATCGTTCGGAGCGTCCCCACCCACGCCCTTCATCCAGTGTCCCCCCCCACATATCACCGGTATGCACCTCGAAACCGAAGAGCCGACCTGGGCTTTACTCTTAAGGGAACCCCACACTCTACTTGGATTCTCTCACTTGCAGGAGACCACCGTGCATTTAGTCGTCACGTGTCCCCAGCCTCCTCTGATCTAACCTATGACAGCTTTTGAGGCTTTCCTTATATTTCGCGACCTTAACAGGCTAGGGGAGCACTGGCCGGGTGTCCTGTAGCATGTCCCCCAGTCTGGTGGGTCTGATGTCTGTCTCACGATTAGCCTGTGGAGGTGAGTTTTGGGTAAAAACACCGAAAAGGTAGGGCGCCCTCCTCATCACATCCTGTCAGGGTGGGGGACGCCCCCACAGCATCACCGGTGGTGCGCACCTCACTGCCTGGTTAAGTCGGGGGTCTCCAGGCTTCGCCACCAAAACGTTGCTGTTTTCCCCTTTCTCTGCTGGAGTCCCCGGAAGGGAGTCCAGCCACCCAGGAGGAGGGTGGTGGGGACTAGACAAAGTCTCACCTGCTAGACAGGGTGGGGAGAGTCTCCGCAGATGGCATTTGGGATTCCTGCATAAAAGGAAATCTGTCTTTCTTCCTTATTTATTTACTTACTCTGTCATTTATTTATATCAGTATGAATTCATGTTTGTTTATTTTACAGTACTGGGGTTACGATCCAATACTATGTTATTTACTGTGTGGCTCAGATTGTCCCAGCTTTGGCCATTGGGTGCTCTGCATCCCTTTGACATATCCCCATCCTTTTGTTTTTTTTTTTTTTTTAGCACTTCCTGTCTGCCTGATACTGCAACATACTCCAGGCTCGCCTTGTATGTTCACTGCCCCCAGCCTAGAATCAGCCCTGCCACTCGGGAGCCTTCATTCCTTTTCGTGGGGAATGGTACTTAGAAGCCACGATCCGAGCACTGGGTGTGCACGTGGGTACCAGGCCCTCCCAGTGACCGAGCGAGGTAATGAACGTACGGGTGATGCGTGCAGATCACGCACACAGACGTGCCTCCGCTGTATGCTGAGTTTCATCCTGAGGCCTCCGGTTCTAATCCTGCCCTCAGGATTGGGTCTAGCCTTCCTTCCTTTTCTGTGTACGTGCAGCTTCCCTCCCCTACAGAGTGAACAACTCAACCCACCTTCTGTCATCCGTTTTCTTATTTGCTCACCTCTAGCACACCTGTAAAGCAATTTCAGCATCAGTAACCTGTACCCCTCTGGAAAACAAACTTACCAATTACAGTATGATATTTACAGCTCCTTTCATCTTTAGCCTTACAGTTCCCAGACAAAACACCGTTTTCCAGAGTTTCGATGGGACCCTTTTCCCGCAGCCCCTTCAGCGTGGTTATGTCACGCATCTGTATAAAGTTTCGTCATTTAACCAGCATATGGCCTCCCAGCTCCAAGCACCTGGGCTCTGAGCGGGAATTAAGTATTTATTTCTCCTTTAGAGGGAGCGCGGTGATAAGCATTTCCAGTAGAGGGCGCTGGAGGAACATTGCAGGAGGAAGAGGCCCTCCTGCCATGCTCACTATGAGCGGGGGAGGGGAAAGGTGGCAGTGAGCTCAAACCGTCTGGGCTGTGATTGCTCAGCCTGGGTGCGGTGATAATCTCTCAGCACAGCACCCAGAGGCCCGCACGGCCTGCTGTGTGCTGGCACCCAGGTCCCTCTCCAAGACTCCCCATGGTCTGGGCACAGTGGCCTGTGGCCCCGAGGGTCACCTACTCCCCTGCACCCCTTGGTGCCACCTCCACGTGGCTCAGCTCAGGCACTGGAAGGCCTGTCCCCTCCAGAGCCCAGTGACCGTCTCTGCTATCTTCTGGGCTGACCACACCCTCTCCAGAGAGACCTGACCCCCCCCCCCCCC
>PVKZ01005863.1:0-44967 GCA_004027375.1 Macroglossus sobrinus | reverse complement strand
GCGACTGGGGTTTACAGTGCTGTAGGCTGGATTGGCGGCCGTGCCATCGATGGAGATCGCAGCGTGTGGGTTTGAGGATGTGGAGGCCGTTTGCTGGACCACTTTCAGCAGAAGTATGGCAAGCTCAGGAGGAGCAGGGACAGGGTGCGGATGTGGTCGGGGGGATGCTGGGCCCTGTGAGAGACTTCAGGGTGTTTCCATAGGCCAAGGGGACAGAGGCAGAGGCGTTGAAAATTAAAGACTGAAGGAAAGGAGTACGTAACTCTCTCCCCAAACTTCGCTGCTTTGGACAGCACCTGTCCCATCGAAGGAGTGTCTACCCATAGCTGGCAGCCGGACCGCTGTCCAGATGTGATTTACAATAAGGCATTGATTTCAGGAGAGGCACTGTCTAAATTATTGCACTCCGCCAATTGCCAGGTTCCCTGCTGACACTGAGCCAGGGGTCAAACAATTCAATCAGGTGCCACACTTATAAATTGAAAATCAGTGGGGTGCAAAATGGATTACCATCAAAAACCATCCAGGTGCGAAAGCAAATTTTCAAACCCCTAACCTTTAAAAATCACTCCTTTCCTGATTCTTCACAATGCCCTGAAACTGAGTTTTCATATCCCCCAGATAAGCAAGCGTCAATAGGAGTGGCTGCAGGGACCGCGAGTGACAAGGGAATGAACGCCCAGTCGTGCCTTCCTGTTGGAATTCGCCACCATGGTGCATTTGCGGGAATAAAAGCTTGGCAATTCTGTTAGAGTCTCGAAGGCAGCGGTTCTCAAGCTGAAGCGAGCCGCGGAGTCAGCTGGAAGGCTCGTTAAAGTTGAGATCGGTGGCTTGACCTTCTTGTTTCTGATTCGGTGCGTCTGGGCTTAGACCTGGGAAATTGCAACTCTAGCAAGCTCCCAGGATGCTGGTGCTGTGGCCTCGGAGGCACACTTGGAGAACTTTTGCTCGGAGATCTAGGACTGTTCTGATGATTTGACTAACAAAGAGCGTGCATCGATAGTAACAGCTTATCGGTAAAGGTCCTATGGGACCAGGTGTTGAGTATGTAAAAGGGGCTTCAGTTTTGTCCCAGAAATCTGAGAAGAGACGGGTTCAGGGAGATACAGACTGGTCTGAGTGCTTTGTCTTCAGAGGTGAGGTCGGGGGATAGGAGAGAGACAAGGGAACAGGCCCCCCCCTCTAGTTTGGCATTGCACAGACAGCGTGTGCCACAAGCATGAATGACATCGGTAAGGCCCAAGCCTGCTCTCTGTTCTGTGCGTACAACACACCGTTAATGTCTCTCGATGCCAAACGTCCTCCCTCGACGTAAACGCCGATTTCCTTAAACACACATGGGCACTGCCTTCTCAGCGAGCCGTCCGCCTGGACTGTGGCTCTCCCCCACTCTGAACCATGCCAGAGATGCGTTTTTCTATCCGAATCTCCAGCGTTTGATTTTAGTTTCACTCTCCTGCTCTTTTGGAGTCAAAGTTAACTGCCTCGCGTAAACTATGGGTGTCACCAGGCTCACTATGAAACCAGCCCCTCTCCCCAGGACCGAGAAATGGATCCCAGAAACTGCCTCCCACATAGTTGCTCCCTCACTGACGCTTGGTTTCCTGCCTCTCTTTGCCAGGAGAGATCGAGCGATGCACGTACATCAAGTACCACTACTCCTCGGCCAGCATCCCCAGGAACCTCACTTTCAACATCACGAAGACCATCCGCCAGGATGAGTGGCACGCCCTGCGTAAGTACACCCGGCATTCTTCCCTGGGTCGTGACCTTCGGAAAGCACGGGGTTTTGGGATGCCCATCGCCCGCTCAGCCTGGATGGAAGGCTGCTCTTCTGTCTGAGGCTCGTGGACAGTCTGGGAACAGGGCGGCGGTTCCCGAAAGCATCAGCGTCTGTGGGTCACAATTGCCTCAGCTGGTTTTGATTCTACTATAGATTTGAGAAATTCGCTTCTGAAATTAAAAATGAACAAACAAACGAACAACTAGCAGGTAGACGATGATCATGATCTCACTTCACTACCCTAGTAGGTATTTCAGATTCCACCTACCTGACCGAACCGACTCCTGGGATTTCGCTACAGCGTGTCTCCAGGTTGCTTGGTGCGTTATTGTGGAAACCTGCTCATCCCTTGTGCCATGCTCTGTACGGGGAGAGGTGGCCCATGGCTGCAGGCTCACTGTAACTGTAACGGGAGTTTGCTTCTGGGTGGGGTCACTCCGTGGTAGGGTTTGGTCCTCAAATTACAAGTGTCCGGCTCCCCCAGAGTGACAGACGCTGGGACCCTGGTTTGCACTGAGTTAGTTGCTCAGCGAAGACAAGAATTCCCGCTTCTGTTGGTTGGGGCATTTCTTGGTCAGGGATCCTCAGAGACTTAGGTTGTGATGCGAGGGTGACTTAATGAGCAAACAAGAGCGAGTTGGCTATTTTTACTCCTCTTCTCCCCGGGGGGTACGTGCTCGTCTGTGTCAGCGGTGCTCTCCTTCGTAGCTGGCACAGTTCTTCCTGTGAACACGTTCTTACTCTTCGTGAGCCCCACGCTGTCACTGTTGCAGCTGTCATTTCTTCCCTATTCCGGCTTTCCCCACATATCTCAAGGTTAAGGTGCAGTTCACATTGACCTGGGAGAGAGGCTCTTTGATTGTTTCTTGAGAAAAAGGATGGTCAACTTGGAAGAAGCCGAAAAACACCTTTCTTCTCTTTCTTGTCACCTGGTTATCTTTTGCACACCTGGGACCAACCAGGTGTGTTCCACTCTTTGGTTTGGCTTTAATCGAACAACCATACCTTGGGAGTCAGGGGCGGTGAGAGGGACAAGTGAAAAATAAACAGAAAAAGAACAATCATTCACTGGTTTCGAGAAAAAGATTATGGATGGTTGTGCCATTGGCCTGAAATGACAGAGCAGGTGTCAGCAGGTGGGAAGGCATCACCTGGACGGTGGCCCTACTAGCTGTGTCATTACGAGGGACGCCAGCCCGAACACGGGGACAGGTCGCTCACGTTCCGTGAGCATTTCTACATTCTAGCCACTAAGCGAAGCGCACCACATGCCTATTTAATTCTGATGCGAAGTTTGCCTCGAAGAGCCCCACAATTAAAGTTCTTAATTTCCCTTTTGGAGGTGGACCTGTCAGGAGCCACCCCTGTAAGTCCCCGAGCAGGACTGCTTAGTTTTCACATTGGAAAAGGATGTTCCAAGTGCACGATAAGCTTCGTTGAATAACCACTTAAATATGACTTACGTTGTGAAGGTCATAATGGAATCTAAGAAGGAAGAAGTTGCTGACATAGCAGCTTCCATTCAAATTCACTCGCTGCACCCAAAGTTCCCGAGTGTCTCTCCGTACCAGGCGCGGAGCAGATAGCAATGCCACAAGGAGCTCCTTCCAGGAGCTCACATCTGGAGGCGGAGGAGGATGGTGGGGGAGAGAGATCCATTCACAAGCCAATAATTACCAGGCAATGCGATAATTACGATATAGTAAAATTGCTTCAGGCAATTAAGATAGTTTGTGAAAGTTTTTCGGCACGAAGGAGAATTATGTTCGTGTCGGGTGCACAGATGCGTTTCAGGGGAAACCTGGTAGAACTCTTTTGGCTGTTTACACAGCCGGCGTCTGGGATCCAAACAGATTACTCATCGCAGCATCGCTGGAAATGTGTTACACAGTGGCGGCCAAGACCGGGGGGAGAGAGGGGGCCGGTGCTCGGGTCTGCGGAATCTTCCCGGGGCCCATGTCTCCGGGGTCCTCGTTCCCAAACTGCAGCGCTGCTGGGTTTTGCAGAAACCAGTGTGGCACTCGTGCTGTGAACTGGGGTGCGCACAGAGCTATTTCTAACTCATTAAAGCCATCTCGGCGACTGATATTTGCAGAGGGTTTGGGGCACCCCGGGCTGGTGAAGCGGAGGCTGCCCTTTGGTGTGAGGTTCATGTGCCTCTTTCTCCGAGTGGCCTAGCGGGCTGTTAAGCGGGCAGAGAGCATCTGCCATTGCTGACATCGATGGCAGCTATTTTTAGCCAGAGCGCAGGTGAGCGCCTGTCTCATCCGAAGGCGGTGCTAAGTGTAACTGGCAATGCTGGTGAAATGGGGAAGCACGGTCAGCAGCAATCTAATTTTCAGAGTTCAGCTACTGATGGCACTAAGTAGGAAGTGGACACATAAGCCCCCTTTGGAATAAGATAGAAACTGTCAAAGATCGGCAAACTCCTATGATCACGCTTTGGAAATTAAGAAAAATATCAGACTGATTTTTTTACTTGAGAATCCTATACTCTTTAATCTTGAAAATGGGATCAGATAAATTCATTTGATACAAGATTGGTTATCATTTAATAATTTGACTATAATACTTACATTCTGTAATTTTTCTCGATGATACATAAGTTTTGCCAAAGGAATTTGATTTTTTTTTTTTTTAAAGCAACTTCAGGCATCTATTTTGGACTTCGGTTATACTTAGGTTATACATTATTCATCATGAATTTGCATGTGGCTGTCAATCAATGATGTGGAAAAAAATTTCAAATGGTGAAAGCATAATTTAAAAATTATGCTGTGGTTCTGCCACGGTTACCCCCTCCAAGGGGAGGCTTAACTGTTTGGCTGTGAGCTCCTTCACCTTACAGGTGAACAAACAGCAGGGAAAAGGATAAAACGATCCATAGGCCGCTAGGCTTACAAATCCAGCTGTAAATAGATAATAACCACCATGGGGAGTAAAGGCCAGAGAACTGGACGTGTGTGTGTGTGTGTGTGTGTGTGTGTGTGTGTGTGTGTGTGTGTACACGTACGTACATACGTATGTATGTGTTTGTACACGCATGTGCGTTATATGCATGTGTGAGCGTTTGGGGGAGGCTCTGGCTGAGGTTTGAGTGCTGGGTTTGAGCTGACTCGGAGATGAGATCCTGACTTGGCTCGGACGGCACCGGCTGGTGAGGGTTTGCGTGAGCCCGCTCCTCCTTCCTGCGCTGGCTGGAGCGCCCTGGGAGAAGGCAGGACTCCTCCCGGAGCTGGGACTGGTGCTGTAGGTCCATGCGGGCCTGACAGTCGGCTCAAGGCACCTCACCCCCCTGCCGTTGCCTCCTTAGCTGCCTGCAGCCCCTCCCCGGGCCCCAGGAGCCGGAGCGTCTGTGGGCGCTGGGTGCGCCACGCTCCTGACCCAGATCCTCCCGCTGCCTCCAGGGCCGAGGCAGGACAGGAGAGTGTCACTGGGCCAGCGAGGAGAGAGCGGCTGCAAGAGATGAGCTTGGCCGATGCCACTCTCTGGGCGGGTCATCTGGCTGGATGGTTTGAGGGTGACAGAATCAGATTAGCAGTGGTCAGGGGAAGCTGGCTGGCTCTGCAGTGGCGTCTGAAGCGATGCTGCCTCCTCCTCTCACTAGATGCCCGCAGACTTTTCTAGGCGAGGTTGTAATGCTTGTTCAGGGATGCTGTGTGCTGTGCCACCCTCCAGAGTCCCCGAGGCCATCCTGAGTGGCCTGGCTTTGCTCTCCCCGCCCCTGACGCCACTTCAGGGTGCCCTTTCAGCTCAGACAGGGGCCAGGACACTGCCCAGTGGCCCTGCAAGGGGAGGGGGAGCCTGAGGGCCTGTGTCAGGGACAGGACAGCCAGGAGTCTGAGAAAGCAGAGCCTGGGAAGATGTCCCTGAGAGGGAGCTGGCATGGGGTGGCGCTGGGACCGGGGCCGTACCAGGGACCCCAGGAAGGCTGGCAGGGGCACCCACTGACCCGCTTGGCAGGGGCCCTGGGCAGCTGCCGCAGTTTCTGTGCTCGCGAGCTCTCACAGTCCCAGGGACGGGTTCTTACAGGTGGTGACCTCCTTGGAGGCCAGCCTTGCAAACGAGAGGCAGCTCGCAACAGACTGCACACAAGGCCCTGAGACGCTGTGCTTGTGAGCTCGGGCTTCCCCATTCCGCCTGGCGTTTTCAAGATGGAGGTTCTTGCTCACTGTTGATTGCAGCCTGGCAGCGGGAGTTGGGGAGCTGGGGGCTCCACTGCTCTCCCATCCGATCTTCTCTGTTATCTTTCAAGAGGCTGGGAACCCAGAAAGCTCGATTTTTTTAAAGCCTCCTTAGTCCAGCTGACTGTCCTGTGGCACATTCCCGGTTGGCCGGGGGAGGGAGGATGACTCCCAGCACCTCCCGGCCCCCCCAACTCTACCGAGGGCCCTGACCCCTCCCCATCAACACCCTCACACAGGGGCCCCGGAAAGTGCAGTCAGAGGAAGCAAGGCTGGTTAAAGAGGGAGGGAGGGCATGAGGGAAGGGGCATTGGGGACGGGGTGGGGGGAAGGGGACAGGCGGAGGCTGAGGCCTTCTCGTGCAGGAGGAAGGACATTTCCATGGACGTGTGGCTGAGAGAGAGAGGAAATCAAAATGCAGACTGTCTTGTCTAACGCAGACACGTGAACGACACACCGGGCCCCTGAAGCTCTTGGCCACGCACAGCGGGGGCCCATGGGCTCCCTCGGTCGCGGGGGACCAGCCACCATCCAGGCCACAGGCCCCGCCTGTCCTGCTGCTCTGGCGAGGGTGTCAGAGGAACTCTAACCTTGCTGTGCTTGGTCAAGCGCTACCTGGTCCTCTCATCTGGCCTCTCCCACACCTGCCCCCTTCCCAGAACTAGCTCATCCTGCCCCTGAACCCTAGCTTCCTGGTGCCGTCTGTGACTCCCTCCCGTCACCCCCACTTACAGCCCTCCCCCGGCCCCTCCCCACTGCCATCAGCCTCTGCGCGTGGACTTAGGTTGGCCCTTGGCCCCGTGTCACTTCCCTTTCTTCGGTGGGCTGCCCTAGGAGCTCCTGGACCAGCTGGTCACCTGCCATGTGTGTGTTCCTCCCAGGCAGACTTCGGGCCCCCCAGCCCAGGAGCTGCCTCGGTCCCTGGTCCCTTCTTCCTCAGCCATCCCTGGTTATGACAAGACGACTGTGGTAGACCAGAGGGCCTGGGATGAAGAGACGATCATAGTTATAACAACACCACCACCTCTTTGTGCGTATCAGCCGCAGTGCTCCTGGGAGCCCACTCGGAGCTGTTCTGGCTCCTCTGCAGGCCAGGTGCCCAGGCCAGGGAGGCGGAGGCTGCCTGCAGGCCCCGCCTTGGCCTTGGAGGGATCTGAGACTGAGGACTAGAATCCCAGTCTGGACTGTCCCGGGCAGACTCCTTCTAGCTATTTTATTTTCTTTCTGTTTTTGGCTGATGTTATGTAAAACAGCCTAATGAGGTAAACATTCTAGACGTTAGCAGCTCAGGCTCCCTGCAGCGTCAGCCATTTCCCTTCCCCCGAATCCACATCCGAGCCCAGCCAGTGCCGGCTCTCACTGCGTGCAATCTGTTGAGAGCTGCCTCTTGTTTGTGAGGCTGGCCTCCGTGGGGGTCACCACGCGCAAGAACCCGTCCCTGGGCCTGTGAGAGCTCGCGAGCACAGAAACTCAACCAACAGAGCATCGCCATATGTCACTCGGTATTCTGAAGTCTTTGCTCTTTGCAAACTATTCCACGTCTTTCTGCCCCAACCCAGCCCGTGGAGGGGACGTCGTAAACCTTTCCGGAGACCCACAGCCTGCACTGGCCGCCCCTTGCTTGAACTCCCAAGGGCCCAGGGGTCTTTCTGCAACAAGCCAGACAGAGAACACACACCTCTTAACGCAGTGGTATACCTGGGCCTCCCTTTGCAGCAGTGACTCGTGACAGAAGCAAGTGATGCTCCTTGCTTCTGTCAAAACTTACCTGTGCTCTGTCCATCCTCTTAGGCGTCTGCTGGATAACAGCTTTATAACTTGGTGAGGGTTTTCTTTTCTCTTTCCTTTCCTTTCCTTTCCTTTCCTTTCCTTTCCTTTCCTTTCCTTTCCTTTCCTTTCCTTTCCTTTCCTTTCCTTTCCTTTCCTTTCCTTTCCGCTTTTCTTTTTTCTTTTTCTTTTATTTTTCTCTTCTCTTCTCTCTTCTCTTTCTTTTTTTCTTGTGGAAGGAAACTCAAGGTTTATTGTAGAAAATTTTATATTATGATTCACAGATTAGATGACATGACCTTCTCATTCTCAAAGCATTAAAAACAGTCTAACCGACTCTAAATTCACATCTCCAAGTTGCTTTGTGAAACGCTTGCTTCGGTTCCTTTCCTCGTATAAGCAGCAGGCAGGGCTGGCTCCCGTAAAAGCGAGCTGCCTCAGCAGAGCTCAGAGGAAGCCCACCTGCTCTCGCCCTTCAGAGCTCACGGAGGATGCTGGGACACTCACAGTTCAAAGTCGATGAGCTCGTTTGACCTACCGAGTTAATGTCTTCTTGGATTACTTTCCCTGATGGCGTTTTTTATTATTCAGAGGACCTAACCCAAGAGAACGCAGTGAGGTGACTGAAGGTCACGTAACCCACATGCAGCTGCCCATCCCACCTACTTAGATGGCTGGCCCAGCCAGGGGTCAGTGATGGAGCCGGAGAGGACAGAAAGGAGAGTTTGTTTTCGGGATGACGGGAGGAGCAGGGAAGGGAGGAGGCCGGAGTGGGGGTGGGGGTGGGGCGGAGTGGAACACAGCCTTCTCCGTTAAGGACAGCCTTGTACTGAGACAAGTCTGAGGACCGCTGTGGGGGTGTAACTGCAGCCTTCAAGCCACAATTCATCTGAACGTGCAGGTCCAATTTTGCGCCGGGAATTAGTTGGGAGTGTGGCCTCGAGGCATTGTCTCAGCTTCTGCGGAATGAAGCTGTTCTCTTCTGGTCGAGCACACGGGTAGGGACGCCACAGAGGAGAACTGGGCACGACCCCACTGGCATCCTTCAGCCGTTCGTGAATTTACTCATTCGATATTCACGGGGCGCCGCATTCCAGCAGGAGCCCTGTGTCAGGTGCTGGAGGGGATGTTCAAAGATGCTCTGCTTTACAAAGCAGGCGATGTATTTCCAGGTGCCAACCAGGCACGGAACCAAACCGCTTGTTGCTTCCTGTTTGTTGACTACCCAGCGAGTGCGGGCTTACACTGCTGACACACACTCAACGTGGGCCCCAGCCCCGACCCCTCAGCCAGCACGGGGCCATTGCAGTGAAAATAAAAGCAAACCGTAGTTTAAAAGGACCCTATCCCAGAGGCGTGGCCTGCTTTTTGTTGTTTTACAGCAAGGAAGACGTGGGGATGGTTAGGGGCTGCCTCTTCGCCTTCTTCTACGGGGAGCTGTCCCAGCCCTAGGTGCTGAAAGTGGCCGGTGATTGATTCGTCTTTCCAACAGCTAAAACGATGAGCGAGCCCGTCCAGGCCAGCCACCGCAGCGAGGGGCTGGAGCGGGCCCAGGAGCTGAGTGAGCTCAGCAGCGGGGAATGTGGGCTGCATGAAACACGGATGTCTGGGCAGCAGCCACTTGTCAGCAAGACAGAGGGTCAGCAGGCGTGCGTGCAGAGTGCCACTCTGGGGCTTTAGCACACTCCGTGGTTCAGCAGGGAGGAGGCTGGGTGGGCCAAAGGAGCATGGGGCATCAGAGAGTTAGAGTAAAAAACGGAGAGCAGCGGCTACCAGGGAAGCCCTGTCTTAGGAAACGGGCTACACGGCCCAGACCTACTCGTCAGAATCTCCAGCGGTGGGCCCGGGAATCCGTGTGGTTCTCGCACACCAGACGCTTGGTCTGGGGGACGTGGTGGGGGCCAGAGTGGCCAGGGAAGGCTCAGAGGAGCAGAGAGCCCGGGCGGGCTCTCGATGGGAGTCGGCAGATAGGATATTGTTGCGTTTCGCACAATCTCTCGCACAGAAGCGGGGCTTGGAGGTGGTTTGTGTGCCATTTGTCTCTCTCCTTGGTCACGGCAGTAATTGACTTTCCTCCCACATTTCTTTTTGTTAGTTGGGTGAAACGCATAGAAGAGGCAAGCAAGGTGTATTTCTTTTTTCTCGCATTCTGTGTATTATCTGCGACCATCCTCCCAAATCCCCCTAATATCCAGCCTCAGACTTCTGTCTTTGTATCTCTAGTGTCCTCCCTCCCTCTGAAACAGGCTTCAAGCTCCAGGATGCCAGGGGCCCAGGACTGAGCTCCTGCGCTGTCACCCTCGAGGTTCGTGATGCTGGGCACACTGCCTGTTGTGATCCCAGCCTCCTCATCCCTAACGCGAAAATCAGTCACTGTGTCAAGTCTGATGCCACAGAGTCTTAGGTGCCGTTGTTATTGGAAGACAACAGCTGTCTCAGGCACCAGGGTCACTATGGCACATGGGGAAGAGGCTCTGAGATGACGTTTCGTGGACTCTGCACGGCCAGGGCAGGTGAGGTTGCCTCGTGCGTGGCTGTGCGTGTCGCCATCTGCACAGGTGCGTGTGTGATGGGAGCTTGCGTCAGGTGTTCATGGTGTGGGAGCGGAGAGTGGCTGAGAGTGTCCTTCGCCGGATGCAGCCATGTGGCATGTTGTGGAAGGCGTTTCGGGCAGAAAATCTTCAGCGCTTGGGATCCTCAGAGGGATGGCAGCCGCAGAAGCAGCCCTCTGGTTTATCAGTTGTGTCCAATAAGAATGCAGTTTAGACGACAGCAGGAGTCTCTGTAAGAAGGTTTCCATCCCAGGTGTCTAAAAAGGAGCATTTTCGGAGCTTTACAGATACACACGCTGAGGACGTTCATCTTGAAATTGTTGAGGGGGCGTGACAACACCTCTGTCCTATCTGTTGGGCCCCTGCCCTGCCTCCCAGGAAGGTGCCAGGCCCCAGGTGTGCCCTGGTCAGGTCCTCTGCCGTTCCTGGAATGGGCACACATGTCCCCACCGAGGACGCTGTAACAGTGCCGGGGTGCGGGGGAGGAAGGGAGCCACGGAGAGGAGGGGCGAGGCTGTGAGGGTCAGGTGGGAGGTTGGGGGTGATGTCCTCGTGCTCCTCGCTTTTCCCTCAGTGCCTGAGATGGGCCTTTGGGGCGGGGGACGGGCTGAGGCCATGGATCCTGCCCTTCCGTGTCACTCAGGACTGAGACCTGCAGGGAGCTGGGCTGGCCTCGAAGCGTGTAACCCTTCCACTGGGTGAGCGGTGCAGCTGTGCTTGGCCTGACTGAGTGCCCTTGGGGGCCAGGGCCGGGTGCGAGCGTTGTCGGGACTGTTCCATAGCCATGACCTTGGGGAAAAGATGGAACTTACGTCCTGATGAGGGAGAGGTTCTAGGGAAGCAGGGAGGATCTGAAAGGCCGGGTCCACGGCGGGGGCTGGAAGGCAAGGACCAGACCCACGCTGGTTAGGGTCACCGGAGAGTCCACAGAGCACGGCTGAGGCCGCAGACGCGGCCCGCACTCAGGTCGTGGCGACTGGCCACGTTGGCTGCCGAGAGGAGCCGCAGCTTGCGTTGCTTGGGACTGAGGAAAAAGGCTTGCATGAGCTGGTATGGTTTCAGGACGATTTATTGGTCAGCGTCTTAGTGATGGAGTTACTGGGCTGAGCACGGGGTGCACATGGGCAGGGCCTCTCGAGGTGATGCTGGGAGCTGACCTTCTGCCCTCCATAGCCTTTGGCTGATGTTCTCTGCCATCTGTACGCTTCTTCGTCTTTCCCCGGTAGCTGACTCTGGCCTGAGCGTGGAGGTCACAGAACGCCAGGACGCGCAGAGTGCTGGGCCACAAACAGCAGCTCTCCAGGCAGCCAGCCCCGCCCTCGCGGGACGGGACGCCGGTGTGTGCGGGTGGGAGGCGGAGCCAGGCCTCAGCCAGCTGTGGTGGGGCTCGTCTTGCTTCCCCGTCCACGCGTTGTCCGTCTCAGGAGCCTTCCCTGGAAGGCTGGCGTAGGAGACAAGGCAAGCGTTCCTAGCGTCCCTACAGTTCCGCATTCCAACCAGCACCATGTAAGAGAACCTTCTGGGACGATGGCAATGATCTGTACACCGCATTTCTCAGCGTGATGGCTGTGAGCCACCTGTGACTGCGGAGCACTTGAAAGATGACTCATGCAACCGAGGAATTCAATGTACGAGTCAATTCAATTTAATATTAATTGTCACGTGGCCAGCGGCTACCATGTTAGAGCCTTTCCAAGCGATCCTCAATTTTTTTACATAGATTCTATTTCCAAATTATCAACTGTTGATTATAAACACATACGCATTAAGAACAAACCTGCTAGGTGACCTGCGTGCCCCTGCCATTTTCAGGGGCATGGAAATGCAGAATCCCTGGAGTCACCCCGACCCTTGCTTGCTCCTCTGCCCTTGGGCTCCCAGCAGCCCCAACCCCAGGCTACGTGGGGGTGTTCGTGGACTTCTCTGCTGGCTGCACCCAGTGTGAGCGAGGAGAGGCAGCGGGGGACAGGTCTCATCGTCACTTGCACCGAACCTGGGCTGGGCTAGTGCAGGTTGGGTCCCCAGGGAAGCAGACTCGGAAACGGCGTTTAGTGGAAGGGTGTTTATGAAGGGCTGTCGGGCTCCACACCTGTGGAGAGGAGGGGACAGAGCAGGGGTTTGGCAGAGGGTACGTCCAGCTCTGATGCAGGCCCGTGACACCCCTCAGAGAGCTCTGGTCCTACAGTGATTCCTGCACAGGCCAGGATGGCCGGACCACCCCCTCTCACACCGGCGGGCTGCCAGAAGAGGTGTCCCCTTGACCTGTGGCTCTGTGTCTGAGCAGCCCCGTGGGGGCTGACCCCTGGAGGCCGACAGCCCTCCCAGAACTGGGGCAACAAGGCCTTCTCTGAAGGGGGTCTGGGCAGTGCCCTGCAGTGTCCACCATGCAGGCATTTGACTAAAGCCATCTTCTGAGGTTGCCAGTGAGGTGACCAGTGAGGTGACACTCAGAGATCGAGCGAGCACCTCACCCAAAGCGACAGCCAGTGAAACACAGATGGGACTACAATCCACGCCTTTGTGTCTGCGAAATTCATGTTCTTTCCTCAGCCCAAGGGGCCCCACTTACACCTTATGAGATAATCCTACTCACTTTCTCTTCTCCACTCTGTTTGCTCAAATATTCCATGTTTTCCATTATCCCAAAGGACTGCCTACTTCATCCTCCACTCACCCCCCCCACCAGCCACTCACCCTCCATCCCACTATCCAGAGTAAACGAAGACACCCCCACCCCCGGGAGTAACCAGGCGAGACACCCCCTCCGTCCAGCAGCTCTCGTATTCAGAAGAAATGAAAGGAAGCTATTTATTTTCTGCTTCTGTTTCCCTTTTTCATTTAATTACTGGTATCACAACAGGATTTTTTTCCTGTTGCTTTTCATTGCAAATGTATAGTATTTCGTCCACATCAAGTTAAATGGGCTTTTGTGGGATAGCCTAGAAACCTAATCATCATTTATTAGCAGACATGACATCTTTGGAAGTGGGTTCTGAATTCTAAGTAACTGACTTACAAATGAGGTTTCAGAATGAACTCATTTCGGAGCTGGAGACTGTATCTTTCTACTTTCTAGACAATTTCGCCTCTGAACAACCATCTTGCCATTTTCTTTCTTTCTACATCTGTTGTTCTTTGGCCAGATCCGCCAAACCAGACACCCTTACCGGGGTGGAAGCTCGGGTCCCCCCAGCCCTTGTCCCCAGCCCGTAAGCAGGTGCTGGCACAGAATTAACTAATGCCCCGTGTTGTGTCTGCCCTGTGTAGGCTTATCTGAAATCCAGGAACCCAACCAAGAGGCTTCGAGCACCCTTGATGCTCATTGTCATTTCTTCTCGGGCCCCACCCCTCAGTTCTTGGTGGCAAAACGAGACTAATTACGTGACACTTCCCGAGGCTCTCTGCTTGGGCACCCAGCACCACGTTAGAAGTGAGCAGTCAGAGGGGTGCATGTGCGTGTGTGTGTGTGTGCATGTGTGTGACCGGCTGTCCGAGCCCGAGAGGCTCAGACATGGGTGTGGGGGTGACACCGCACAGGACCCACTTCAGCATTCGTACTCCACACCCCTCCCACCGCTTCGCTCCTGGAGCTTCTGGAAGCTGCACAGTTGCCAGGGAAACTGGGAAAAGGAGCCACACAGAAGCTTCCTCCTCCTCAGGCTCCTGGGGGCCGGGGTAGAGGAGAAGGGCAGGTTCCTTCCGGCTGTGGGGGGTGTGGACATGGAGCCAGCCCCCCTCCTGCCCCGTCCTACCCCAGCCGGCCGTGTCTGAGTGTCACATGATCGTCGTGTCCGCTGCCCTCTCCAGTTCCACGTGGCCACCGGCTACTGCCCCAGAGGAGCTGTCCATTTCCCGGAAGTCAAAGCCACTTTGTGACAGCTCCGCCCTCAAAAGGAGCAGAGACCTCTGGCTAATGGTTAGGTTTGATATCCAGATACGGTTCAGCCTGACAGAGCTAACAAATGTGCAGTTACGAAACGACTAACCTGGCTCCATTTCTTCCTTGCACTGGAGGGGAGGGCTGGGATCTGGAGTGCTCGCAGTTCTGGTTAATGGGGAGCCATCTTGGGTCATTCTTGGCATGAGCTGGCAGGACCTTCATGCCCGTGCTTCCTGAGGGCCTGTGCTGTGCACAGCATCTGCACTGGGCGGTGATGGGGGGCCTTCCGGGGGTACCGTCTACCAGAGCAGTGACATCAGCTCCAGGTGGCCGGGGCCGGTGCTACAGGATGTGGGCAAACAACATGCTTTCGCAGTGTCCAGAGGAGGGAACCACCATCGAAGCCCAGGAGAATGGGGCAGGCATGGTGGCATTCGAAATGGGCCTAGAACACCTTATTTTTAAATGCACTGCGGTCCTGCCATTCACCAGGAACCGTCCTGGGCACTACGGGAAAGAGGCAGCCCTTCCCGCCCGCACGGAGCTGGCTCTCTCGTGGAACAGCTAGCACTTCGTGAGTGCTGAACGCGGCCGCACCCCATCCCAGCGTGCACCGCTGCACTCACCGCAGCCGTGCTGTGAGGAGCAAAGTCTGATCCTGTCGTAGAGATGAGGCGGCAGAGGCTCGGGGCTTAAATAACTCACGGCAGAGACGCGTGGCGTGAGCCTTGTGACCTTATGATACCTTAGGAGAGTCATCCGTCAGTCACGTGTGGGATGGGTGGCCATGGGCAGCCTGGACTCGGAGGAGCCCTCTGTGACATTCCAGGCCCGAGATCACCGTGGCCTGGCCTGGCCCCCCCAGCAGGGGCCACGTGAGACAAGATGAAATGAGGAGGCGAGGCCCCCTGCCGAGCGGGGGCTGCGGGGGAGGGCTGACATCTGAGGGGTGTGGACGGGGTCTGAAGGAGCTGCTTTCTGGCTCCCTGTCCAGAGGTGGCCGGTGACCGTCGTCATCTCCAAGAACGTTGGCACCGACCACGGGCGTGGAGCAGGGGAAAGCACGCTTTCCTTGACAGTGTAGGGAGGAAGGAATTACTATATTCTGCTGAGCACCCATTTTTCTTTCTGTACATGGAAATCAGGTGTATTCATTACCTTCAAAAGCTAGTTCAATCCAGCATCCAATCAATGTTTGACTCTTATATTGCTTTGGCCCTCAAGTCTCAAGTAGCAACCATTTTCATTCTGTTATGAAACAGGACCACTTCGATCATGGTCCTTAATCTATGACAATTCGTTTTCATATATGTATCGTATTTAAATACATTTAAATATACCAAGCTCTTCTACATTATTCTCGAGAATGGAATCTTCAATTCCAACTCGATCTGCACATTCACTAATTACTCACAAACTGAGATTTAAGAAGATATTAGTTAGATTCTCTTCTCTCTTTTGACTTTTAAATTGGATTCTCACCGGGGGATTTTGAAGGGGGGAGGGAAATCAATGAGTAGCTATTACTTACCCTCCAAAGGGGGGTTCTTCTACTCACCAGATTGCAGCCGTGAATAATTCAGCACGATCCCGGGCTCCTTTTTCCTTTCCTGAGGTTGGGTTTATTAAAATTGCATGGCCAAAGGTCACTGGCGAGAACATGGCTGGCACCCCCCACATTAGCTGTCAGAACCCCCCTTGCAGTCTCACAGCCACCTGAGCCCTCGCTCTGGGGACACCGAGGTGCCCTCAGCTGGGAGTGCCCAGTGGGCGAGTGAAGGAAGCGAGGGATGGACAGCCAGGAGTCTCCCCGACGCGTGACGGTGTCCCTCCAGCCCCTCGGCTGCCATCGGGGTCGTGCACAGGGGACGGAATGCTGCCTCCGTGCTCACTATTGATCAGCCTAGTCATCCTCGGAGGCCCGATCGATCATTAAGTATTTATCGTTCGCTGTGCACAGCATAAGTGCTGCACGGACCAGGCACTCTTTTAGAAGCTGTCCAAGACTCATTCATTTCCTCCGGTGAATGGCATCTCCAGAGGAAGCCTCTACACGAAAGAGCCAGTTGATTATATTCAGAACTATATTTTTCCGGGGGGGAGGGGAATTGGATTACACTACTAAGGACTTTTAAAAATAACTTTTGAAAAATGTGATGGTTCTTTCGTAACCTTTTTTTTTTTTCCTGGGTCAATGTGTAAAGTTTCTGGGACCAGCTGGGATTCAGCTTGGAAGGTGAAAATGGTGGGACCCAAAGGAGACTTTTAAAATCCCATAGATTTTAAAAGGTCAAGCTTATTGAAGAGTCATCGGAGATACTGAAAGTCGATGTTAAGTTTGGTTCCTCTTGAAAGGAGGGAGGAAGTCTGAGACAGGGGTTGTCCCCGGGTGCTGTCTGGACAGCAGGTGTTTGCCCACGTCTGAATCCTACAAGTCTCTGGTTATGACCCTTCCCTCTGCCACCCCCTCCAGCGCCCGTTCCTGTTTCTCCTCCGTGGATGAATGTTCACTCTTCCTCCCATTTATCTTCTCTTTTTATCAGTTTATTTCATTTCTTCTTTTTATCAAAATAAAACATTGTTATAGAAAAATGTGATGGGAAAGTATAAAAGAACAGAAACACAGCTAAAATTCCACCACCAAGAGGCATGTTACTATTGTGGCATATAGTTCCTTTTGCATTTCTTTCCCTGGTGCAAACCTTATTATTCTGCATCCTGGATTTTGTTTATAATCATATCATGAGCATTTCCCCTTGTTATTCACAACTCTTCATGAACATAATTTTAACAATGTCGTAATATGCTACATGTAGAAACACATAATTTACTTCATCTTTCCTCTAAAGTTAAATGTTTATGTTGGGCTAGTTCTGGGCTGTTGTGATCATGTTGTAATGATAATCCTTGTGCATCAATCTTTGACTATATTTTTGATCATTTGTTTTGGATAAATTCCTAGAACAGGGATGATTGACTCAAAAGACATGCACATTTTTTTCTAGGTTCTTGATCTATATCTATATCTATCTATCTATCTCTCTATATATGTATATATATATACATATATATACATATACACACATATATACATACGTATACATATATACGTATACATATACATGTGTGTATATGTGTATGTATATATATATATATATATATATATATATATATATATATATATATATATATATATATATGGCAAATTACTTTCCAGAAGAGTTGAACCAGTTTAGACTTACCTGGTTTTACCTACGTTGAAAGTTCTTTTTTCATGCAAGTAAAGTTGAATTTGAGGAAATGGTTCTTAGCCAGTTGTGTTCATCCCTTTTTAAAGTTTTCTCTGCATTTGCTTGTCTTTACTTTCCAATCACCTTCCTTTTTCCCATCTCAAACAAATTAATCTCCCTTCAGTGGGCGCGCCCCTTGGCTAAGGCCCTTCTCTCGTTTCCCTCCCCCTGTCCCCCTATTGAACCCTTTGCCACCTCTTTTAGGTTTCCCTCTCAGGGCTAAAGAGGTTGACAGTTCGTGGATCAGAGGCAGGAAGCCCTGATTGGTGTCCAGAAAATGAAGCCCAAGTAGCTGCTTCAGCGGGTTCGGGAACGGTTGGGGTTTTACGGGTCTGGGAAGCGCCAACATTGCCTCGTTCTCGTCTGTGTCTCCAGCACCTGGAGCAGGGCTGGCGCACGGAGACGGCAAGGCGCTTGGCGTGTGTTTGTTGAGTGAATGGACAAAGCCCCCTCTCGTTGCCAGCTTCTCTGCAGATATTGACACTCCTAACACACAGCTGTATCACTGAGCTCAAGAAAAGAACAGCAGAGCTGCCAAGAAAGTTGGAAATTAATCTGCATTTTGCAGTTCGTACACACACGTAATTGGATGCCTTCTCCAGAGGTAATCCATTAATGTAATCAATGCTTGTAGTTACTCAGTGTGTAACCTTAAAAAATTGCTGATGCCTCATAATCACCTGCTTAGGAAAGTAATGCTGCACCCAGGACCAGCCATTGCTCCGTTTCCTTTGTGTAGGGTCTCCCGTGCAGCATCCCCACGTAGAGGTGGGGGCTGGAAGGGCTGGCTCAGTCGCCACACCTGCAGGGCGGAGAGCTGGTGCCCTCGGCGGGAGGTGCTGAGTGGCATCCCACTGTCAGGTGGTTCTGCAGTGGCTGGCTGGCTGGTGCTGCCAGGGATTGATCACGTGATCTAGTCAACACTGCCTTTTCCATACAACTTAACTCTTCGTTAAAATAAAAGTGTAGGTCAGAATTAAGCCCGAATTAACTCATGTAAACGTAAGGGATCCACTTCCCGCGTCCTCCTCCAGTAACTTCTGCTCTCCTCTCTCCTGCCGGAAAGCTTTCCCTAGCTCTGTGGTGTTCGTGGGGTCTCCAGCCTCCTGCCTTTAACTGCAGGCTGGCCCGTGCCCATGAGGGGCCCTGAGCCTCCTGCTCCGAGGCCCTTGGGGATCCCCCAGTCAGACCCCATCCCCAGGAAGCGAGGGGCTGGTGATGGAGGAGTCACCGGCCAGCTGAGCCGCGCCTGAGGAGAGCGTGTGAGCACAGCTGTGAGCTGCCCTTTCTCATAACCGGGGGGAAGTAGATGATGTCAGTTCCATTAGTCGGGACGTTCTGTAACTCGGAGCAGATGGAGGGAGAGGGTATGGATTTGCATGCGATTCTCTTGAAGGAGCCTTGTCAGTTCTGAGATGGTCTCCACCTTCCATCCTCCTCTTTCCAAGAGGCGGGGGCGGGCACCCCTCCTGTGCACGTCGCCATCCGCTCACTTTTTATGTCCTGTGACAGTTATTTACGACAGTGCTTGTCTGCCCCAGGGCAAGGCGCGTGTCCCAGTCACCTTTTAATCCCGGTGTCTGGCGTGCTGCTGCTACGCAGCAGGCATGGAAAACATTTCTTTAATTAAAAGGAGGTAAACAGTGCGAGTGGAGGTGTTAGGTGCGGGAGCAGCTCGAAGCATGAGGGCGCCGACTCAGAGAGACGGGAGGTATTGCTCCGCGAGGCGAGCTCTGCTTTGCGGAGGGATTTTCCCCGTTTTCCTTGTGAACCCTGGAAACCTTTCTCCGAGTGATGGCTCTCCATGGCCTTGCCTCTGCGTGGGGCTGGTCGGGGCGGCTCAGCACAGACAGACGTGAGCGCTAAGACGAGGGGTGTCGCAACAGCCACGTCCCACCGGGCTCTGCGTTCTGTCGGGGAGGAGTCTTGGCCTCTCGTCCTGGAGAACCTTCCAGGCGGCCCAGTGTCCGAAGAGCCCGGAGCACGTTGGCCGGTTTGTCGTACCTCTCGCTGCTCAGAAGGAGGCTGAGATTCTCTGCATCCCCGGGAATCCCCCACCAAAGAAGTTCTTCTGTTTGGAAAAATGGCAGCACCCAGTTCAACGTCTTTGGCCTCACTGTGTGTGTGTCTGTTCCTAGTACATAAAACGTATTCCCCAGGGTAGGATTTCCAAGTTGTGGTCCCAGCACCAGCAACGCCAGAGTCACCTGTGTGGGCTTGCAAAATAGCAGGGTTTTGTCCTGCCAGTTCAAACTACTGAACGGAAGCAGGGCCCAGGAATCTGCGTTTTAACAGACTCTGAGGGCGATTCCTCTGTGCTGGCTAATGCTGGGTAGCCCCTGCCCAGGGGCACATGGAGATGGTCTCCCTAGGAGCAGTGGTCCTACAGGTCTCGGGTCCGGATGGCACCAAGGGACAGTAACCGCCCCCCTGCTGCAGCCTGGCTTTTGGTCCACAGTCACGCGTGAGGCCTGTTGGGGTTAAAACACGAATGAGATGCTGCCACTGTCCTCCTTGCTTAAAACGTGAGGTCCGTAGTCGCACATAAAGCAACAAAGGGCGGGCCGGGACGAATCAAATGCCATTGAAGAGGGGACGGCGAGGTCGTCCTCCCGAGGGCGGGACGATGCTGCAAGAGCTTCGTGGATGGGAGGGGTCCCACGGGACCTTGAAGACCGGCTCGGACACCCCAGGTGGATGTGGGCAATGAAGGCTTCCCTGACGGCTGTAGCCGCGTGGGCTGCAGAGGAGGAGAAGGTGGGACGTCCGAGCAGCGGGGAGGCGTCCCGCGTGGCCGGCATGGAGAGTGTCTGTCCGAGGCTTTCTGATGGGGAGGAGACCGCGGCAGGGGTGACGCTCGGGTCCATCAGACCTGCATTCTGTTTGTTCAGGGCTGCCCTGGAACGCTTTTCTCCCCAGTGGGATCAGACGGGATCACATCCTCCTGGTGCAGAACCCGGTCCCGGGGTTGCCATGCACACTACGGTTAGCGCACACTCGGGCTGATAAAATCCTCACTCCTTTGGTGTCGTCTCAGGCCCGTGGCCCTCAGCATGATTCTGTGGCGTCTGTACTGTTCCGCGGGGCAGAGCCGAGCCTGGTGAGAGGGCAGAGGACAAAGAGCAGCAGTGTGGTCGTTTCTGCACTGACCATGCTACTGGAGGGACAGGCATGGTGGGGGAGGGGGATGATCCAGAAGGGAAGGGGATGCAAAGGGCATTTCTGTGTGGCCTTGAACTGCACGGTGTGACTCCTGGCAGCAGGTTCACCTTCCTGATTCGGCAGATATTCAAACGAGGGGGCCCTCCCGGAATACATGCCACGACTTCCAAGGCCATGTGAAAGAAACCTTATTATCAATCTCCATTTTATTATTAATTATTGACATTAACACAAGTGAGAATGTTCTGGAATAGCAGCATGAAGAGATTCGCATCACATTGGCTGCCGTGGCACATCTTCATTTGTGATTGATCTTTCATGGAGCTGGGAATGGCCTCTCCCAAATTCAGCATCGTGGAATCAGGGCTTCTGACGTACCGTGGTAAGGAACGTGTTATATCAGTGATAGTCTGGTTGGTGTAGAATGCTTGCTCGAAGGATGCTTTCTGTGCCTGTGTGGCAGTGTACACAGGAGGCTGGGAGAAGCCGTTCGTAGTTCTAATTCCCTTCTGAACTTTAGTTTCCAGTAAAGTACAGTCAGATGTAAATTATGGGATGTACTCTCAGCCCATATGCACAGAGGACAGAATTTATAACCACCAATAGAAGCATTCATCTTTAACTTATTAATCTCATCATGGAATTTTATAGCTAGAAGTGGCATTTGAGATCATCTAATCAAACTGTGTCATTTTAGCGCTGAGGCCCAGAGAAAGATAGGGATCTTGAGGATGTAGTACTAAGAGCATGTTTGTGGGGTATAGACTTGCTAAGGATTTAAAAAAAAGTGGACTGGTGACCAAAACCAAACCAAACCCCCAAGCCCTCTGAGGACAGTACTAAGTCGATTATGTATGCATTGTTCAGTCACCACACTCCCAGGGGTCCGTGAGGGAGAGGTGTGCTCCTGCTCACCCTTTACGAGTCATTCTCTGAGCCCTAAGAAACTGCCGGCTCTTTTTGGGATCTTGGGTCACACCTGTGAACAAGGGCAGTGTGGGCCAGGCCCTTGGATGCTGCTTCCTGCCCTGGACACACAACGCCTTCTGCTGGCTTCCGACCCGCCATGGACCCTGCTCGGCCTTCCAGGTCCTGGGTGCGTGATGTTCCGTGAGCTCGCCCGCCGTTTGCTGTTGTAATTAGAACCAACAAGAATGCGAGAGGGACTGTCTCCTCCCTGTCCAATCAGCAGCAGGAGCTGAACTGGAGGAGAGCAAGAGAATCAGACTGAAGCTGCAGCAAGCTTCTGATTCCAGCTTCTAAATGTTCTCTGGGCCACTAGCCAAGCGAACACCCCACCCGGAGGTCCCCGTGAGAGTTGGGGGGCGGGGGGAGGAAGGGTGCTCCCATCTCAGGAAGGGCGTGTGCTGAAGGGGAGAGGACTGGGGAATGGTTCCCTAGCATCTCTGACCGAACCACTCCCAGACTGGAGAAGTTACTGAGATGAGGTGAGGCAGGCAGACGAAGGGGAAGATGGGGAGGAGGGAGGAGAAGGCAGGAGCGTGAGTGCCCATGCTGCTGCGGGTTGTCAGCTTCGGGTTGGAGTCCCAGAATCCCTGAGCATCACTGCTTTCTCCCTCGGGCACAAACACAGGTGACCCACAGAGGGGAGGCAGTCGCGGGGTCATCGCATCAGCGCCCTCTGCACGTGTTGCAGAAGATAACGGAGCCCAGCCAACTGCCTGCATCTTCCCCAAAATATATAGGGTTTATGTCCCCCCTCTAAGAACAGTTACGGTGCCTGAGATGGGTGAGGAGCCAGGATAAAACCTACTAGCGTAAGGAAAAGCCTGGGAAAGAAGCTGATTAGAAATGCCTCACGAATGGAAACAGCTTATGGGAAAACTATGAAAGTGGGAAAAACAAATATTTTTCTAATGTTTGAATGGGGGAAAGATTTCTTTCTTTTTTTTTTAGATTCTTTTTAAAGATTTTCTAAGCTTAAAAGAAATCACAAAGGAAAAAAGAGTGATAGGGTTGTCTACATTCAAATGAAAAACTGTATAGACCAAAAATTAATCAAAATGAAATGGCAAGCAACACTGGGAAGATGCTTGCAACGAACACGATAGACAAACATTAACTTTCTTGAGAGGGTATGCAGATAGGTTCAGAGCCAATAAATAAATGCATAAAGAATGCGAACAGGTCCTACAAGAGAACTCTGCCTTTCTAATAAACATGGAAAGTGTTGAGTGTCACCGAGTAATCTGAGATGCAAATTAATATGTTAATAGCATACCTTTTTTTTTTGCCTAACGAAATTAGAAAACCGCATTCATTGCTGGTGTGTCGGTGGGAGATTAAACTGGCATAAGCTTCCTTGGAATAAATTTGGCCGTGTTTTTCGAAAGTCTTATTAGCGAGTTCGTACCCGTGGACCAAGTCATTTCGTTGAAGGGCTTCTGTGCGAGGGAAACAATCTGAAACATGCATACAAGTTTTATACTCAGAGTGTTTATCACTAGAAACTGTTTATGATCTTCATGCTCGACAATGGGGGTCGGCGTTAAATCATGGTTCCGTCATCTTGTAGATGGTGCTGTTACTGCTAAATGGGATGTTTGTGCAGGATTTTTAAAGACGCGAAGAAATGCTTACATTTTGAGTGTTAATCGAAGAAAGCAGAATGCAAAATTAAATATAGATGATCTTCCCAATTAGAATATTATGAAGTTATTATGATTATCATTTTTATTTACTCCCGGAAGTATGTGTGATCCGCAGAGGGAAAATGACAACAGTAAAACCACGTACTTTATTGTGAAAGTAGGGGCAGGAAGAGGTAACTAGCGCTCAGCGAGGGCAGAGCCGGGGTGCGGGGTGATGTTGGTGGAGGCCCACGCCCGCTGGGGAGCTGTCCCCAGGGCTGGAGCCCAGGCTGTGGCATAGGGTGTAGACAGAGGCAAGTCCTACGCGGAAGCCCAGGACTAGATCTGGGTCCAGGCTGGAAAAGACCTACTTCTCTGTGGAGGCCAAGGAGGCGGCTTAGTGACGGTCAGGGTTACAGACCGTGGCAGAAAGGCCACCAGGGAGCCCCTGGAAGGCCGTCGCGTGCCCTTAACCTGGTCTGACTTGAGGTGCCGTGACAGGCCGTGCTTGTGATGTGTCCCAGCTGTGTGAACTCTGTAGCCCAGGGTTCTCCACGCTGTGGAAGGAATACCTGTGTTGTTTAACTGAAGCATCAGGCCGGGAGGTAGCATTTCAGAGGAACGGACACAACGTGCCAAGCGCTGGAACCCTGAAGAGCCGTCTCCGGGAGGACAATCAGCAGTAAGTGAACCCAGGCAGCTTGTGGCGGAGAGAGAGCCGGGCACCTCCCCTGCCTGAGTGTCTCTGTGAGCTGCCTGACCTGGTCACTGTTTGTGCCAGTCTGGGCCTGGGTTTGCACAGAGCCACCTGAGACCACCAGCATGCGTGCTCCCAGGAGTCCGTGTGGTGAGGGACACAGTGGAATTAATTGGCCCCTTTGGAATAGCTGAAGCCCCATCTCTGGCCTCATTAGCGAAGGGCTCTAACTAGCAGAGAGCCAGCCACACGGGTGGGTCAGCTCTCGTGTGTCATGTCGGGCTTTCTTCAGCCTGTCCAGCGAAGCAGAGATGGACAAATGTTTCACAATCATCACCATAAATGAGAGAGCCTGAGAAGCTGGGAGCAGCGTGTGTGTGTGTGTGTGTGTGTGTGTGTGTGTGTGTGTGTGTGTGTGTCCATCTGACTCAAATATCCTGACTACTGTCTCGGCTCAGGCTGCTGTGGTAAAATGACCACTGACTGGGAGGTGTCAGCTACAGGTGTTTATTTTCTCACTGTCTGGGAGGCTGGAAGTCCAAGGTCGAGCCGCCTGCACATCTGGTCCAGTGAGGGCATCCCGGCCTGCACGTGGCTGTCGTCTTGCTGTGTCCTCACCCGGCTGAGGGCAGAGAGCGGAAACAGGCCCCTTCCTGTCGCGTAAGGGCACTAAGGCCATTATGAGGGCTCCACACTCGTGGTCTAATGACCTCCCAAAGGTCCCACCTCTGGACACCGTACATTGGGGACTGAGGTTTCCACATACAGGTGTGGGGTGGGGGGCGCTGGACGCAGCATTCAGTCCGTCGCACAGACTTTTTGTGTGGGGAGTTTACTGGGAAGCGCCCTGTGGGTTTGGACAAATGTCCAATGACACGTGTCAGTCATCGCAGTGTCATACAGAGCAGTCTCACCGTACTAAACATCTTCTGTGCCCCACCTACTTTTTAAACTGTTCTTTTTCGTATGGAATAATTTTCAATTCCCAATAATAAAAAGAGGGAGACAGTTTAGTTTTTCACTTGCCCTAAACTGAAATTTCAGCAGACCTAAACAACCCCTCCCCCCGTGACTCCCGATCGAGTTCCTGTTCCCGAGGGCCACTGGCCGGCGGAGGGGAGACACATCCCTGCCACCAAGCCTGCGGGAGGCCACCGGGCGCAGCGCGTCGGGCTCTGCGCACAGGGCTGGCACGGGCTCGCTCCTCTGGGCTCAGCTGTCGTCTGCGTGGTGCCTTTACTTTACTGGCCATGAGTCCAGACCACTTTCCAGAGCGCCCCAGCCCCACTTCCAGCTGTGACCTGAGGAGGGCTTAACCTGAGCCTTTACATCCTTAAGAACGGCGGGAAGAGAGGAAGGAAGTGGCCGCTCAGGTAGTTCCATGGCGAATTTTTGCTTCCCAGACAGCTCAAGCCTGTGTGAGTGGTTTTCACTCAACCTGTCAGGACCCAAACGCGTATCCACCAGTAAGTACGCGCAGGCACCCATACCCCCCGCACGCCTGGCCCTGTTGGGCCTGGCCCCCCGGGCTTCTTGTATGCCAGACCCTGAAATAAACATTTCGTAAAGATCAGCTCCTTCATTTATAAGATAGATTGATCCTTTTTAAAAAAATTCACAAGCCCAGTTCTTATCATCCAGAAGTTTACAGAATTCTTTGAAATGTGTAATGTATCTGTGTGAAACTGTTCAGAGCCCAAAGCATTGTTTTAATAAGTGCCCAAGTGATAATGCAGTCAATTGATACTTCAGACAGTCAGAGAAGGGAGAGATGAATTGGGACTAGAATTGAGTCATAAAAATAGTTTTCAAGGGATACATGGAAAGGAAGGGAGTGTTTGTTTTGTTTTTTGTTTTTTTGAGTAGGAATAATATGGGTTAAAGTTTAGTTATGGCTTATGAACGAGATGAGAAGTAAGACACACACGGAAGTCACCATAGAATGAATAAGTGGATGGCTTCAGGCTCCCAGCCTGGGTGGCTGAGCCTGGGCGGGCTGTAGGAATGATGAGAATAGTGAGTGTAGTTTCTGTTTGGGGTGTACGGAGTTTGGATGATGGCGTGTCTAGTCAGAGACACCTGTGGGGACTTGAACTGGCGAATAGAAGAGAAACAGAGCAAGGAGTACAGATTCGAAGTCACGGGAACAGAGGTGATACGGTGAAGCCAGAAGATCGGGCCTGTTTCCTACGTGAAGGAGGGGGCCAGGGCCAGAGCTGTGCAAAGAGAGTTTGCCCTTGGGGGAAAGCAGGGTCAGCAAGGGGATGACTGCAGAGGCGGGAGAAAGCAGAGCAGCAGCGTGTCCAGGGGGCACGGGCCGAGGCTTCCTCCGGGGTAGGACCGAGAAAGGGCCCTTTGTGGAGAGAGGTTTGTTTACTTTACACTCAAAGATAATTTTGCTCAGAGGCCTGGATGGCACATGTTTGCTGCAGTCTCGAGTCTTCTTTCGAGTGCATTTTACAAAATAGAAAAACTCAACAAAAAAGTCGCTGAGAGCCTATCGAGGAGTCACGGAGGCCTCAGACCAGCGTCCCCTCCTTTCTGAGACTCCTCTCCTGCGAACGCTCTCGTTTCTGCAAATACCACTCCTAGGCGCTCGCGTGTCCCCAGGCTCAGAGGCAGCCACACTGCACACGGCAGCCGGCTCCCCCGACAGTGCCACTTTATCTGGCAATGTCTGTAGATTTCTCAGCTGGAGTAGAGGCAAGCGCGTCAGCATGCTTCGAGCAGATCTGCTCCCACACTTCCCCCACATCCGCATTCTTTTCTTTGTGTGAAGTCGTCCGACGAACCTCACGTTGGCCTGTGATGGGAACGTTATCACGCGGAATCAGATGTAAAGCTGCGCCCGTCACAGAAACAAGCGCCAGTCGGACCTCATGCCAGAACCACCCACTACCAGATTCGGAAAGGGTTGGGGGTAGGAGTGGGAATGACAGAGTTTGGGAAGTGGTGTCTACCCCACACCTCCCCATTCCTCCACCCCGCTGAATTCCAAGTTTTGATTAAACCTGTAACTTCTGGAGATTTCTACAGACTCACCCTCTAGCTTAGGCTTAACACAACTTAGGTTGTGTTCAGATTTGTTTCTGGAGGGTCGGTTCTGAGTAAGAAGCAGGCCTTTGCCAAGTCCCGCACGTCTCTGGCCAAATAATAGCAGCTTTGGTCCATTTGTATCGATAGTTACGTCCCCACGGAGCCATGCTTCTTTTAGTTCAAATCAAATCATGTCATCAAATATTTATGGTCGCCTGAGTCAAATGGGATTGGAAGACACAAGTTAGTAACCCATTTCCTTACGCCGATGCAAGCAGCCTGGTTTTCATTCATGGTTTCAGCAAGTGAGGCCCGGGGCGACGCCAAGTATCTTTGAGACTAGGTCTGTATTCTCCAGGACTTTATAACCTAAGTGGGGAGACAAGAATAACTCAAATTAAAGGATTTTAAAAATAATGTGGCTGCATATATAAGTTATTTCGTGGCACAGTCTGTGCGCTTAGGAATGCAAAGGAAGTTAAATGGTGTTAAGTGATGTGGTAAGCAGAGGCGGCTTCCTGGAGGAGGCAGATCGTGAGCTGGGTGGATCGTGTTGAATGGTAGAGTTCAAACCGAATGGAAAAAAGGACAGTGGAAGGATTAGTTGAGGCTGGAAAACAACCTGAACACATACAAAGGGACAGGGACGCAGTGCAGGTGGGGGACACAGTGCAGGTGGGGGACACAGTGCAGGTGGGAGATTTGTGATACAGAGAAGCAAGGGATGAAACGGGGTAAACAGGCCGGGGTTCGATTACAGAGAGTCCGAGTGGGAGACTCATAAATGTGCTCCAGGGGACACGGAACGGCGCAGTCCCTGGAGAGAGGGTGACAGCACGGGGAGCGTGTCCACACCTCTGGCGCTCTTTCCTCCACGAGCATTAGATAGCGTCCTCACTGCCTGACAGAAATGCCTGTTTGTCTGCTTTCCCCTGTGCCGAGCAGCTGCGCACCTCAAAGTGAGCACGGGACAGGCAGGGCCCGCGTCCGAGTCGCTGCGGCCCCTTCCCGGCGTCTTGACCAGGGCCCGGCGGGGCGGCGCCCCTCTCGTGTCGGACCTCTGTCCGTCTTTGTCTGTGTCCATCTGTCTCTGCCTCTGCGCCTTCCTGCCCTGGAGAAGTGCCCACGAATTTTGCATAGTCATAAGCTGGCCACACCCCCATCACCCCAGACCCATGAGGGACCTTGTGACCAGGTTAATGCCACGTGTCCTGCTCAAGGAGTGTGAGTGCAGGCGTCTCCAGTGCTGTGGCACCCACAGTGTCCCCTGTGTCGCCTGGGGAGGACGTTTCTCTGGGCCTCTCGTTCTTTTTTCCAGTGGGGAAAGGGGAGGATGGGTGACATGCATTAGGCGTCTGTGTACGGTCAGCGGAGGGTGCAGTGGGAGAGTGCGTGGTGGACTCCTGGCAGCTTCTCCGAGGGCTGGGAGCAGGTAATCCCAAGATGTCTTCAGAGTATGATTGCCAGGGGGAAATAATGGGATACGGAGTCAAATTTGCATTTCAGATGTAAAAAGTAGTTGTTTTAGTGTAAGGGTATATTAAAATAAGTGTAAATATGTACTCACTTAAAATAGGTAGAAGTATATAAGTATGTTCCCATTATTTCTTGAGATATACTAAAAAGTTATTCATTATTTATCTGGAATTCAGATTTAAGTGGGTGTTCTGGTTTTCCTTCTCAATCTTATAACTCTCATCCAAGGGCTCTTCTGAGCGCCAGTGTCCGGCACCCCGAAAGGCACCGTCACCTCCCCTCGTCCAATCCTCTGTTGATACAGATACGGTCAGTCTGCCGCTCTTCCTTTTGAGTCCATTCCTTTAGTACCCCGCACATTATTTCTCAAATCACAGACGTTGCGTTGCGTTCACAGAGCTGGCGTCTCTCCTCTTGTGGCTTTAACATGTCCCGCTGAGGTTTCCGAGCCGCGGGTGAGGCGGGGTTGCTGGGCAGCGGTGGTTCCTTCTGGAAAAGGGTGGAAGAGCAAGAGCAGGGCTCACGGCTCAGGACAACACGCCCAGTTCGGGGACACAGTTGGCTGGAAGCTGACGTCGAACCACGGGCAGCTGACAGTTGCCCGGGGAAGCAGAGAGCCACGAGTCCCTGGTGACACGCCGACCAGGGGCGGGGACGGAGGACGCTCCTCCCTGCTGGGCATGGGGCTCGTCTTCTGCCCCGCCAGCAGCTTCCCTAGAGGTGCTTCTCGGAAGAGCAGAATTTTCGTAACAAATCGCATGTGGTGATGTTAAATCTAAGCTTTCCCTCCATCTAATGTCATTGTAATAATTCAGGGACACGCTCCAGCGAAGGTGATTAATTCAGCATAAGCGTTTCTCACGTTAAAGGAAACAAATTTTAAACTTACCAAGTAGTAGAGATGAAGTCATTTTAAAGAAATAAAAAATTTCAAAATGGTTTTCAGGGTGAAATCGGTAAGAACAGCAACAGCTACTACTACTATTTGCCTGGCTACCGTAGGCCTGGCGCTCGGTACGGAGTTTGTGTGGTGACCCCATCTTCTTGTGCCCCCCGCGAGGGGCCTGTTACGAGCTGTTCTACACGTGTGGAGGTTAAATAAAGGATGCTCGGTTACGTCTGAGTTTCAGGTAAATGACAAAAATGTCCTATGTAATGTTTGAGACATACTCGTACTAAATATTTATTTATAGTTTATCTGAAGTTCACATGTCACTGGGCATCCTGTGTTTTCATCTGCTGGATTTGTTTTCACTAGCCCAGGCTCCCGCCTGCTTTGGGGACGGGTGTCTGGCCTCCTTGCTTTGTCTCTGCCATCTGCCTGTCGGGCAGGTTGGTGGAGCTTCCAGCTACTTTCACGGCACTCATGCATTCATGAATTTTCGTACTTAGTCTGAGCGGGCACTGTTATCGCCATGCCAATTCATCGACGAGAGCGTTGAAGTGCAGAGAGGTTAAGTAACCTGTTTGAAGTCACACAGCTAGTGAGAGGCAGAGCAAGGATTTGACTGGCCAGTCTGGCCCCAATATCTGGTCTTTTCCACTGCACCATGCCCCCTCTTGAGCACCTGGGACGGAACCGGGAAGAAACGCACTGCTAAGGAAAGCAGGCGTGGCGAGGCAGAGGACCACTGCGTTCCTGGAGCTTACGGGCAGCACAGGGGCGGCGTGTGTGATGCACCCGTGGTGGAGAGGTGTATGTGTGTGGGCTCTGTGCTCCCCTTCCTTCAGTCCTCTTTATCACACACCTCTCCATGGCAAACGGCTCCAGCTGAGCGCCGGCCACCTGTGGCTCCGCCACGCTCTCCCCGGGATGTGCTAATAAGTCAGTCTCCCTTTCCCCATCACCGGTCAGCAGTCCCCGGTGGGCGGAACCCCGACCAGCTCGGCCCATCATTCGTGACAAGCCTTTTCCCATTGGACAGGGCCCCGTGGGTCTGACCTCACGGCAGTCCTGCTTCCTGAAGGCACTGACCCCTGTCATCATCTCTGTTCCCCTCCCACCCTCCAGTGGGAGTACAGTTCCCAGAACTCCAGGCGGTGGGGAAGGAAGGGGCCCTTCATAGACCTTTGCTCTGCCTTTGACTTGGTGTTTCCCTCAAGGATCAGCTGGACTCAGTTCACCTAAGAACACGGTTCAGCCTTAACAGCCTTCCTGAGGCATCTTCTGTGGGCCATGTCCCCGTGCTAGGCCCCGGGGACACAGTGATGGCTGAGATGCTCTCGGGAGGCCCACAGTCTAACTTGTACGGGAACCCATCAATCTCCAAGGAGGATGATTTCTCTTTGCCGGGAAATCCTATGCCAGAGGTGAACACAAACAAGCCAACACACAGAGACACCCCCGGGAATCCTAGAGGTGCATTCAGAAATGGCAGCGGGGCCCGGACAGTGCACGTAGACAGATGTCCGGGGAATCACGTAACACATGCACGTAGTAGACCCAGAAGGAGGTGACACAGGACGCCATTAGACAGGACCAGGGGTAGACAGGGCAGGGCTCGCTCACAGCTTCAGAAGTTCTGCAGCTGGAAATGCTGCAGTTAATGTTTACCGACGGAACCTACTAGGTGCGCCTGTAGAGCGCCAAGGTAACCACTTAGCCCGCTAGATGGTTGCGTAAGTGAAAATTATTATCACGTGAAGCCATAATTATGAAGCAAAGTAATGACAGTAATAACTGCAGAGCAAACTTACAAAACAAAATGAGAGTGTTTATTACCCCAGGTATAATTTAATTTATCTACCCCGAATTGTACTTAGCTATCTGTTACAGTGCGTCCCCACCCACAGCCTTCTGCCTAAGGTTGACGGGTTCTCATTTCTTTCACGTGTTAGTAGACACGGCCTTCAAACGGCATTTCCGCCCAGGCTGCTTCCTGCTGGGCTTTCTACCTGCGGACGGTGGAGGCGCCCTGGCACTCACCTGACGGGGGCTCAGTTCTTTCCAGGATGCGAGGAATGTCGCCCCTCTCAGAGACCTCGTCCAACGTACTGTTTCTTTTTATCACTCAACTCTTTTATTTTCTCATAGGAGAAAGGAATTTCTCCAAGATGTCTGTTTGCTAAGGCTTAAAAAAGAAAAACCAGGATGCTACTATGAGTTCGTATTCTTTTCTAAAGTGCTTCGAGAGAACCAGGGAAAGATTTTGTAGAGCCGTGGAGCTGAGGTCACTAGAGGTAGCTAATGGGAGGAAGGGACGTGGGTGAGGCCGGCAGGAGCGGGTACAGAGGTGGTCCAGTTGGCCTACAGGACCCTCTCCCCAGACCGAGGTGGAAGGATACGGAGGAGCGGGCCCATAGGGGGACAGAGGCTGGTCCCCAGTGACAAGGACCGGGCTCCCGGTCTTCTTCCTGCATCCGGGGTCTCTGAGCCTCTCGCTCATATGTCTCATCTAATACTGCCCAGGTTTGCTCTTCTCAGAAGGAGCGAGCCAGGCGCTTGGAATTCGAAACTCATCAATAACCCGAAGGGAAGCTGGTCAGGATGTGAGAGTAACTCTGATGATAAAGCTGAGGATTAAGCGATGGAGATTCCTCGTGCCAACATTTCATGTTCCCGTGGGTTTGAACTCTCCGTCTGGATTTTGGAGTTAGTAAACAGATTGCTCCATAGAGGGAAGGGGGCTGGTTTAAAGCCTTAATAGCCATCGTGGCTAATGTCACTGATTCTCTGTATCTCCTGCAAATGTGTAGCTCCTTGGTTTGCTTAACTGTCAGGTTAGCATCACAGGGTATAAAAGTGGAAACACATGGTCTCCACTGTTGCTTTCCTAGAAGTCTAAGTATATTGGGGGGTGTCCAGAGTCGCAAAGCCAGGAGAGCACAGACCGCTAGGACCAGGCTTCCCGACCTCAGCCTAGAGCTTGGGGCTGGTTGCGCCCTTTGGCCCGGCTTCGTTCTCCGATGCCGAGGAGGCTGACCTCTGCAGACCGCGTTGCCTGGGCCCCTCGCGCGCGGCCTTGTGATGGGTTTGGCTAATGGAAGGCACGCCCTGGAAACCAGGAGGCGAGAGGCGGCAGCGCCGCCCGCACCACGGCCCGCCTTCTGCCCCCGAGGGCCGCAGCGTGGTGCTCCGTAAGGCACGGGTCCTGCCGGGGGAGTCCTCTGCCACAGCTCTTGGCCGGGTATTGTGACTAGATTTAGGGGTGGTTGAAGAATTTGGCTACAGGAAAAAGGCAGAGGAGCAGTTCCCAGAAATAGCCGACATCATCCAGAAGGTTCATTTCACCTGAAGATTTGGGGCAAAGCATTGAAGTAGGTGATGAGTAATTTTAAAAACTATTTTCAAATTAATAAACAGATATAATATAGAGTAGAATACAAAACTCACAAAAAATACTTTATATATATTTTAGATGAAGCCATGGGACATTAGAGGAGTTTTATACTTACTCTGGCCACTTTGGGTACCTTAGAGATTTGACTTCATTCTCAAGAGTATTTTCAATGAAAAATTACAGAAATTATCAAGAACTTAGGCTTATGATAGTCAATAAAAGATAATATAGGCTTTATGGTCAGAAAACGTTAGGACTTATTAAAATTAAATGAAGATCATGTGTAATAATATAAATGGTAATCTGAGTTTAGCCTTATCATCGAAGAGAATTGTGAATTCTTGATCCAGGTGTATTCCTGTACTTGAAAAGGTCCCCCAATACAATGAAGGTTCCTTAATGTTCTCCCAAAGGCATTTGAGTCTATTAGCCTTGAACTGACCAACCTCTAGGTGAGGGCTGGGGTGAAGCAGGGAGGAGTTTAGGGTCTTTGTCTGCAGGCAAGGTGAGCACTGGAGCATGGGCAGAACTTGTGGGGGGTGGGAACGGTGACATGCGAGGCAGAGGGGCTGTGGCGCTGGGGGAGGGTCCGGACACAGGGATCGTTAATTGTACATGGTTCCACACCGCACAGAACGCCAGGCCAGGAAGCCAAGCACCGAGCAGGGGACGGGAGCTGGGAGTGGACGTGAGCGTCTTCACAGCATCCAGGCACGGAGGTCCGGCCCGCTCTGTCCGATGCTTCAGACCCTGCACAGTTCCAGGAAACGACAGGACCAGGGGCTGGGGAAGTGGAGTCCAGGGCTGGAATTCCCAAAGTGAAAACGTGGGGGAGGCAGAGCGTGTGTGTGCTGTCTGCTGCAGCTGTCTATCTATTTTTCTTTTTTAAAAAACCACTTTATTGGGTTATGATTGACATGCAAAACCTGTCTGTATTTAATGTATACAAGTTGATGGGTTTGGACATAAGTGTACACCTGTGAAACCATCACCATAAGCTTCACCATAAACTTATCCATCACCTCCAACAGTTTCTTCCCGCTTATGTATTTATTATTATCATTATCATTATTATTATCATTATTATTAGTGATAATGCTTCTCATAAGATCTACCCTCTCAGCATGTGTTTAAGTGTACAGTGTACAGTGCTAACGTAGATCTCTAGGATTTATTCACTCGTATAAGCAAAACTCTGCACTCTTCACTACCTCCCGGCCGCCCCTCCCCCAGCCCCCGGGAGCCATCTCTCCCCTCTCTCTTGTAGGCATCTTCCACCCCTGCACATGTCAGTCTCTCCCATCATCTGACAGTAGGAGAAATGATCATTTTGAACCACGAGCGTCAACACAGCCGTAGCTCTTAGACCTGTAAGCATCTCCTTGGCTATCGGGTCCAGCCCCTCATTGCAAGAAAATAAGATATTGTCATCCAGTCCAAAGGCAGCTAAGGCCAGGAAAGAGACTTAGACTGTGAGGGCTGAAAAGGACCTTCGAGGTCACCCCATCCTCTCTTCTAACTGACGAAGGAACTGTTTGCAGCGGGGTTGGGGTTTAGTGAAGCGGGGAAGATAGCAGTGCCCAAACCAGAGCTGGTTTGCAAGCCAAGGCAGTTTGTGCCACACCAGGGGCCTGGGCCATCTTTTAAAACGTGGCCTCACCTGAAGAATCCATTTGATTGGCATTCTTCTCTTTGGGCTCAGCAAAGGCCCACTCTTCCTGGCTCTGATTTTGTGTGGAATCTATAGAAAATCAGGTTTGCTGCTCTCTTTCTCCCTCTGCTGGCTCTCCAGGCTGATTCCCTGACACATATGTGGGCAACGAAACGACTTCAGATAAAATGGAGGCATGAGTGTGGGTTGCTTTAGAAACGAGGGAGAAAGCTACAGTTTCTTCCTTAATGAGGCAAATCTAATCTAATGGAATCTTGTGATAAATATAGATATCTATATCATATAGATAATATGTGTGTGTGTGTGTGTGTGTGTGTGTGTGTGTGTGTATGTGTATATATATTTATATATCACCCCACCCAACTCCTAGTTACTCTTGGCTACACACAATGGCAAAGCAAAAATGGAAAACTTGAAAAAAAAAAAGTTGACAGCATTTCTGTGATTCAGCTGGCAATTTGCTATGGTATCCGGGGAGACAGCTTCTCACATACATTAGCATAATGTGAAATGGCAGCTAGAACCCGAATTTACTGTCTAAGCAACTCAGCCTGAACAGCCGTTGACGACACAGCAATTTAAAGGAAATCCAAATATTAGGCTTAGGTGACTGAGACAGCCCTGAAACCTCTTCATTTTTAAAATATGGGGTCTGGTCGGTTCCCTCATTTTTGCTCCTCATCCTTGGGGTAGATGGTTGGGATTTGGGGTTAACAAAGAAAAATATTGCGGCGAGTTGAGATCCCATATAACATTCAGCCAGCCTCAGCTAACTCCAGTTCCATTATCACCAAAATATATTTCTGTCCCTCCTGATTTTTTTTTTTTTTTGGTCATTGTTGAGATTTCCCATTTCCATTGGTATCCAAATGCTGACATTTCTTCTCCCTGTATTTCCCCCGTGAGTCTTGACACGAGAATGTATCTCCTTGCTCCTCGGTTATCTGGACACCAAACCACTGCAGATAGCAGTACAGCCTTGAAAAGGAGCTTTGTTTTCAGCGGGGGCACCCAGCGAGCCTGGGGCGGGGGCATCCGACAGGGGCGTGCTTCCTGAGGACCCGGAGGCTGTCTCAGACAGCCCTCTTCTTGGCCTCCGGCCACCCCGAGCATTCCCCTGGCTCCTCTCCTCCCTGTCTCTGTCTATATAACGTCCTCTCCTGGATGAGGACCAGGCTCAGTGGGATGGTGGCGGTGGCATTGTCCGGCAGGATGAGACACACGGACACAGGTGGCAGTTTCCCAGGTACATTCTTCCGGATGATACCCCTGCTAGTCTACCACTTACTGTGATATTTCTGCCAGGCTTAGATTCCCCGATGCCCAGAGGTGGGGCCTTACCCCTGTTGTGCAGGGGGGTCGGAGGGCAGAGGGAGAGCAGAGGGGTCCATCTACACACATGAATTCAGGGAGCGTGGATCACTGAGACCCCACAGGACTTGCGGGTGGATGCAGAGTAACAGTTTGAGGCTTCGAGGTTCACCTTCTGCTGATGGGGAATGATCCAGGGGTGTGGTTTCCTTGGGGCTTCCCTAGTGCACCCCGCAAGTGGCTGCCCATCTGTGGGGGTTTTTCCAGTGGCCTCTGCAAGGTTAGGAACAGTTCACAAGTCTGTCCTCACTCCTGACACCAGTCGCAAGTTTGGGGGCCCCTAAGATCGCTCCAATTCACTAGGAGAACCTACAGAACGCTCTGAAAGCTGTTCCACTCGTGCCTACGGTTTATTAAAGTTGAAGGATACAAATTAAAATCAGCCAAGGGGAGAAGCACAAGGGACAGAGTCCAGAAAAGTTCCCAGTGTAGAGCTTCCAGTTGCCCTGTCCCCATGGGGTCACGGGCAGTGACACATCCTTGGCATCAGGATGTGACGTATGCACGGAGCACTGCGACCAGGGAGGCCCACTGAGCCTCGGCGTCCAGAGTGTTAGTTTGGGCTCCGTTCTGTAGGCGCGGCTGACTGACCACACGGCTGATCTCAGTCTCCAGCCCGTCCTGGGGTTGAGCTGCCCATGACCCAAAGCCCCACTGCCAAGTCACACCGTTAATGCCATCCTGCATGACCGAAAGCCCCAGACGGACAGACAGACACTCCTATCAGGCGTGCCATTCCACAGGCTCAGAGAATCGCCTCCCAGAAGCCCAGGGCAGCAGCCAGACCCGCCTTCGGGCGAGGCGGGTCCTTAGCACCCGGCCTCTCCTGACTAGTCACCTACTCAGTTAGGGCTCGGTGTCCGGGAACCGCATGAGGCTGTTGGCCAGAGTGAAGATGGGGGCGAGAGAACCACAAACAAAGGGGTGCGACGAGGGACAAGACACTGTAGTCGGGGAGGAAGGGGGCTGCGGTGAGGACGTGCTCTGCGATCTTACGCGCGAATAGAGTGGGAGACCCAACTTATCCGTGACGTGTTGTGTTAGGTCATGATTTATCCTTTCATTTTGTCCCCCAGGTCGGTGTTAAACCAAGGACAAATGCGCCTGAACCCTCAGGGCTGAGGGCTAGTTTTTCTAAAAAGGCGAGATGAGTTGGAGTCCACTGTTGGAAATAACCGGCTTAGAGTCAGTGGAGGGGTTGCTTTTTTATGTAGGCAGAAGAGGAATCAGGGGGCGTGGGACGAAATGGGCTGTGTTCTGTGAGCACGTCAATGGTAATGGCTATTCTAATTATAAATAATAACGGATACCATTTACAGCACTTCCGAGTGCCACGCACGGTCAAATTATTTGCCAGAACTATCACATTTAATTATTTAGCATCACTGTGGGAGAGGAGTGATCACCTGGGTGCGAGAAATGTGAACACTGAATCTCAGAGCGGTGCTGGATGCTGAGCAGGTAGCTTAAAGGCTCACAGGTGACCAAGTCCAGATCCAAACGCAGATCTTTCTGGCTTCGTTGTCTGTACTTCACCTGCCACAAGTGCCCGTGATGACGTGGCCCGCGGGGTGGGGATAAGCCTCTGGCTTCCTGGCTTGTTAGCGTGTTCATTTCAAAAGACTAAAGCGTCTGCTAAGACGGAGGCTGGTCCAGCAGGAGTCTCAGGCTTCCATGTGAGTGGCTTTCAAAAGGCCGAGGTGAGGGTGGGCGTGGGGGACGCTTCATGGCTTCGTGACAATGCTGCGGACTTAACCACAAGCAACTCGTCATCAACTCGTGTGTTCAGGCCGCTCAGCTACACCGGCGGGGAGATGGTTTAAATTTGCTCCTGGGAGAAGGGGTCTTGCTGGGGTGGGGCTTGCAGGGGCCATAGCGGGAGGTGGAGTTCTCTGCAGGTACATTCTCCGAGGGCAGGAAGGGGGTCTCACTTCCTGTTCTGTCTCCAGCATCTAGCGCAGCGTCTGGCACCCTGGGGAACTTTAATGGAGGTGTGTGCAATAGATGAATGGGTAGATGTGGAAGGCGGGTCTCTTCTGAGGTTAGATGAGTGAAGGAGCAGGATCCCCTTTCCTGCCACTCTTCAAAAGGCTCCCGAGTACTTTCAGAACAATAACTTGACATTGTTGTGGCTCTTTACAATTTTAAGGTACTTTCATGCACGTTATTTCATGGGATCCTCACAGCGTCCCTGGCGTTAAGTTTTATTGTGTTCGCTTTATGGTAATGGATGGAGGGGACTCGAGGCTCACAGAGGGTAAGTGGCTTGCCAGAGGCCACATAGCTTATAAAAGACGATTACCCTGTAACCCCAAAGTCAGTGCTCTTTCTAGGGCCCTCGGAGGTTGCTGGGTGCAGGGTATAAACGTGTTCCCCCAGCCGCCCAGCTTTCCAGCACGCTCACGATGGTCAGCTCGTCTCCCTCCCTGCGAGTAGAGCTCAGTCGATTTGGAAGCGTACGGTTGTGATGACAGGTATGAGCTGAAGATTCTTCGCCAGTTGTGCTCGAGCTCACTTCCCTGCACGGGCCCCGGATGGGCGAGTGGGGTCCCCTGAGCACTCGTCCTGGGTAGCCCGAGGCTCCCTCTCCTTGAATTCTTCCTGATCTGCGATCCAGCCCATCTTGGAGCACGATCGGGACTTCTGACGGCGGACCCTCCCCAAAGAGGCTGTTCGGGGAATAAATGAGACAATATCTCCTAAAGACTCAATCTCAGTTTTTTAAGAAAAATATGAAAACATGGAGCCCTAAATGATGCTGTCGCCTTGAGCAGCCGCTCCTCTGGTGAGACTTGTTTGGAGCTAAGACTCTGTGGGGGAGGATCGTTCCATTCGTCTTCCCAGAATCCTTCTGAGACTGCCTGGCACCGTGGTCGGTAGCTGCCTGAGGGTGGACACCTCGGCCAGTGAGCCAGGGACGCTGGATAGAGAGATGGCCTCGTTGCTGGTGCCCACCAAGTCTGCGGGTAACGCAGACTTCTAGCTGGAACTGCTTTCTCAGCGAACGCCGTGAGCCCGGAGCCGTTAGTTCTTGAAAACCCCGTGTCAACAGAGCCTTCCTGGTGCGTTCAGCATCCCATCCTCCCCGTTCCAGGGGGGTGCAGATTCCTGCTGCCTCGTGGCTTACGGGAGGCCGTGTGACTCTCCCAGGGGACCAGGGGGCTGCCTCAGGATTCTGAGGGATCGCGGCACCCCTTGCCCTGCTCCTCCACCCGCCACTGCTGCCCGAGTCTCGGGGACTCAGGACCAGCAAAAGGCGAAGACGTTAAAAGGTGCTTATTATTTACGGGACATGTTCCAGAAAGACCTCATTTTGGTTGACTGATGATTAAGAAGTTGTTAATTACGTGGGAAACATGTCTCTGAGACAGAAGAGAAGACCCAGGCCCAGGGTATGGATCATGTTAAGTGTTCCGGCCTTGGGGGGAATTTTCTTGACGTTCCAGTTAGCCCGGACTCTTTTCTTTGTTTAAAGCTGTCCGCCGGCCCGTGTCCTGCCTCTCGTCTCGCTGAAGCCAGGCGATGCTCCCAGGGGCTTTGTCCTTGGCTGGGGCAGCTGCAGTGGGACCCCATGTATGTCACCTGCCCCCGCTGGCAGAGGGTGTGCCTGAGGGTGGTCACGTCGCCCGCTGACCTTGGAACACTGAGTCAGGATACATGCCTGGTGTCTGTTAGTGATTCAGACTTCTCGTCGTCACTGCTTACTCCACTAATGCTGCCACCGACGCTCCCCGAGGAGGTGAGCGGAGGGGCAGGGACGGGACACCAGAGAGAAGCCTCCACGGCAGCCGGCTGTGAGCGGGAAGAGTGGGCAACGTGGCCAAGAAGCGCCACAGCACTTGGCCCTTTCCCCTGATTTCTGGACCTTCTACTTAACCTCTGATTTCTATGCTTACGAGTTTTTTCTGTCTCTTTTAATGAGGAATTCAATAAGTTGTTAATTTTTTTCACACTAAAGTAGTAGGGGCTTGACGAGTTAGTTATTCCTACCGAGAGCACAGTTTTTCCTTTTTAACGAAAGAAGAGAGTCTCACCGAAGTCAAAACGGGGGTGAGCCAGAGGCGGGTCCGAGCCCCTCGGTGAAGGACGGGTGTGTTTGAGGCTTCCCCTCATCCGCCCGCCACGTGGCCGCCTACCCTGAGCCCGCCCTTCCTCTACATCGGGCGGCCATGGCATCACTCCAGCACCCTGCAGGGCACAGGCCCACACGGGGGCATCCCCAGAACCAGGTGCTGGCATCAGGCGCCCCGCCGAAAACCGAGGTGCGTCTTGCTAGCCTGATGCTCTGCTCTTCATCGTGTAACTGGCGGGTAAAGGAGAGGCTGGGCTGACAACCATCTCACTGTCTTAGCAGATGCTCGGTAAATATTCTTAAAATTGACCCTGAAAGTCAGTGTTGCAGCTGATAAGGGGACAAGGTTTATTTCACCCAACTTGTGGCGCTGTGTCCCATGCCACTCTGTTTATACGGAGCGACATGCAGGGTTACTTGGAGGGCCACATTTCTCAACGATAACACACGTGGCTCTGTAGACATTCCTGACTGGACGCACCCCCCAGATACTGATGCATTTATGACTTTGATCAGAGGGCTGGGAGCATCAGGTGGCTTCAGAATCTAGTAGCAGCAGTGAAGACCTCTGGGAAAGCACCTGGTTCAAGTTCTGATTTCTGTACGGTCAGTGCCTGGCTCTGGGGAGCACCTGGCTCAAGTTCAGGTGCTCAGGTGGGTGGTCTCAAGCTCTGGGAAGAGGAGACCCCAGGACAGTAAGAAACTGACAGTCATGATTTTCTTTGGAGTAGATTCTCTTTCGATCCTAAAATCTGATGTAATTTAGCAACATATATATTTAACCATTTTTCAACATCGTTTCTGTTTGTCAAATGTGTTCACCGAAAGTCGTTTCTCTAATTTTAATGATTTTTTTTTATGGCTTTTGCCATTTTCCCTCAAAGTATCATCTCTAATTAAAATATGGTCTTTTTTTTTTTTTAAAAAAAAAACATTGCACGATTCTAGATGTAGCTTAATCAAAATGATGCAAAGAAAGATAATTCTCTTTACAAGCCTCCTAAGAATCAGCGCCCTAGCTCTTGCTGGCCTCTGCTGCTAAGCGTCCTCCTGTCCTCAGTAACCCTGTCATTCTGTCCATAGCAGCAGAGAAGAAAATGCCACTGTACTTTGGCCCCTCAGCTGTCCAGCTCAGTTCTGATGTGGGAGATTCTTCCACACTCAGCTTCCTCAGGCCCTTCTGTGACTTCTTTCTATTTCCGTATGTTTCCGCTGGACCATCTTCACTGTGGATCTTGGCACTAGCCACCAGGAGGCTTTCTTGTTGCCAAGCACTTGCTCTCAGCCCGGTACATCAGACACAGGCTCTAAAAGTCTCCTGTGGGACCTCTAATAAGGGCCAGTTGATGGTGACCTCAGTTTGCCTGCTGCCCCAGTGACAACGGACCCCCCCGGCCTTGCAGTAGTTCCTGGATGAACAAATCCCACCCCCTCTGCAGACTGCCGTATCGAGGTCCTCGTGAGTATCGTTTCTGCATCACTGGGTCTTCTGAGAAGCTGGGTTAGGGGAGGAGGCAGGTTTCAAAACCTCTCCAAGCTCCCAGCCTTCCTGCCGTTACTCGCAATTGTCTCTGCCTTCAGTAACGATGGTTTCCTGAGGGCAAGAATGAGAGTGTGAGGATCGTAAGTCACCGTCCTCGGGTATTTCCCTGGGTTGGGTTCCTTCTGGCATTCTTTTAGTGAGGTGTTTGTTGTTGTTGTTTTTTAGAGAATGTAAGTGGTTTAAATGCTACACAAGGGCGAGTCGTCTCTGTAGTGGTCATCACTAGGCAGGGAGAGTCTGATGGTGATGACTGTGATATGACCTTTTCCTTTGCCACTCACTCCTTATAAGAAGTTCATGTTCAAGCTCCATGACCCACTTCCTCTCTCTGGTCATCAGCTCCTATTGCAGAACAGGGTCCCTGCCTCGCTGATCTCGCACGGAGCTCAGCCCAGGGGGTGCCCGACCCCTGTCCCATCCTCATGAGTGTAACAGCAGTTGGCACGTACTGAGGGTCTGTTTATCCTCTGTTCTCAGGGTTCGCTTGCATGATCTCCTTTGCTCTTCCCAGCAGTTCTGTGAGCTAGGTTCCTCGAATACTCCCCTTTTCCAGTGAGACCGTGGCAGCTCAGAGAGGTCAAGCAACTCGCCAAAGGTCACACAGCTCGTACGTGTCAGGATCTAAACTCGCTTGGCCACCATGCAGGACTGTCCTAGTCGGCTTCACTCACACACATCGTCCCCTTGCTCAGGCCCCCTTCCCTTTGTGTTCCGGGCCCAGCCAAAGTCTCACCGCTCTGAGGACACCCCAGACGGAAGCGACCTCTTCTGTGGGCTCCTGCAGCTCATGCTGCTCCAACTCCTTGCCATTCACCATCTTATGTCGTAGTGCATTTTCATGTCTTTGTCTGTTGAGCGGCACAGCTTCAGGAGGCAGTTCCTAGTGTATTTCCCACCTGCAGTGATGAGCATACCTCCCCACATAGTACGTGTTCAACAAACCTCGGTGGCTATGCCCCTTTAAATCTGGGCCATTAAGCACGAAGGTGGGACTGCAGGTGTTTCATGGACCTGGTGCTGTGCAAAGCTGTTCGAGGATTCTACCAACGTAATTCACTTTCCGAATCCCCCCTCATTTAATAGGTAATTTAGTTCTAAAACAAAGAAGGGACCCAATGAAGCTATTTCCATGAAATGATTTATTGGAAACGAGAAAAATGGTTTAAAGCTGCCGAAGTCGAATCGATAAATAACACTTAGTATCAATTCTGCTGTCTCACTGGAAAAAAAAAAACAAAATTTCCATTTCGAAACCTAGTTTTGAGTCATTCCCCCAGGTGTCCCGAGGGCCCCCACGCTGGGGGATCATGTCACTAGGTGCGACCTCTTTTCTGCCCCCAAAGTCGGGGATTCTGAGGGCTCCCTTGTGTCCTCGCCCTAAACAGAACACATCTCCCCTTCTCGAATGTGACTCGCAGACGTGATGAGAGCAGCTTGTCTGTAAAGAAAAACAAACACTGCAGAAACACTCTTTTCAAACCCTCAGGGTCCCTGGGATGTAGCGAGTGAGAAATTGAGACATTTTTTTGCAGAGATATTAAGGCACAAATAAGTTGAGAGACTGAGCTACGACAGAATTAAACAACCCAACCAAAACACAGCATTCTACCAATGCTCGCCATCTGAGCAGATACAATTTCAGCAGCTTGACCGTTAATTATGACTGGAGAGGGACAGGGCACCTGTTTCCACTTCTTCCTCTGCTCTAATTAGGAGCGTGGGAGCAGGTCTGCCAAAGGTTTCTGGGGCCCAGAACAGTCCCAGAACTGTGCGGGGGGTCCCCCGAAGTCCCAGTCCAAGTATCACGCTTCTCCCAGGAAAAGACAAATTTAAAGCAGTATCTGGTTAAGTAAAGGTACACATGGCTCCAGTTTTTCTAAATTAGTGTTTCGATGACAGCTGACATGCAGTAATATTTCATATTTGTGTCGGGTGTGCAGCCTAGTGGTCAGACATCTGTTTAGTTTAGGAAGCGATCCCCCTGACTAGTCGGGTACCCACCTGGCGCTAACACAGTTATTGTAATGTTATCGTCTGTGTTCCCTAAGCTGTGCTTTACATCCCTGTGACTATTTTACCAGTATATGTGATGGGACTTCCAGATACGTGGTGGGACTTCCAGATAAGTGACGGGACATCCAGAATACTTCGTCGTAACAAACTGTCAAACAGTTCCCGAGCCTTCCGGAGCATCCGACGAAAGGGGACTGGTGTCCAGCTGTCCTGTAGAGCAGTCCTTTAAACCCTGTGATGGGAGCATGGGCGCGCCACCCTGAGCTTCTAGAAGAGGCTCTCGTGGGTGGGTTTCCTTGAAGAACTGTTGTTAGTGCCTGAAAGCAGGAAAAAGGAGTCGCATCCCGCTCGGCATAGCTTAGCTTTCCTGGCCCCTCCTGTGAGTAGCTCGGTCAAGATCCCTTCCAGATATACGACCCTGTGTGTCCTTTAATTGCATTATTCTGTTTTGGGACAACTGTGACATGCACTGACGCAGAGAAAGCACTTCTTACGCACGTACGTACTTGTTGGACAGAGTCTATTATCCATCAGTGACAGGATGTGTCTCAGGGCGTCTGGCTGGTGTGTGCGGAAGCGGCATTGCTGCAGAGAACAGTTCTCTGTGAAGCTCCCAGGGCATTTCCCTGTGCCATAGACGTGTTTACGGGACGTGGGGAGCTAACACCAGTCGTGTTGTAGATAGACTAAAGGGGTCTTTTGTGAAAAAGGTTCCTTGACAGGTCCTTCTGTAGAGAGAGTCCGTGTTAAAGTGAATGATGATCCTCCCTCTGTTTTGGTTAATCTGAATGTTCAGAGATTTGCTCCCTGTAAAATCTAAACATCTCCAGAGGTTTTCCTGCACGATGGGCAGCACTCGAGGGGCTAACGGAGCGGGGGGGCGGGGGGAGTGCCGAGGATCAGGGGCTGGTGGCGGCAGTGAGCAGTGCCGGGGTCTTGGGGGGTGTCACTTCCAGAGAGCAGAGTACGTCTGGGTGGAAGCCGGCTGCTTTGGGTGCATCCAGCAGGTTCCGTGGACAGAAGCCCGAGTCGGAGGTAGAAATAGGTGGGTGAGAAGCGGGCGGTAGGAAGAAGCCTTCAGGGCTGAACCTTGGGGATTTCAATGTGGTTCAGCAGAAACGGAGAGTCCTGGGGGATATTAGGATAAAAAAGGAGCTTCATGAATTAACATACATTGATCAGCTATCTGCTGAGCATCACCATGCGGTACACGTACCGTTGAACATTTACACTTATCGCTAATATAGAAGTAAGACCATCTACCCTTGACATCTAATTGGAGAGAGAGGTGAAGAGTCAGATAAATAAAGAAGACGCTGACTTTGCAGACTAACGGGAACACAGTTGAGAAATTCAGAGTCGGAGATATCTAAGAATTGTGTTGACTGCGGTCTCAGAGGAGGCAGCAGTGCGAGCGGCTGCCAGCAAGCAAACACCGGAGTCGAGGCTCGGGGCCGGGGCGGGAGATCCACGGAGCCCTGGCTCGCCACGCGGCTAAGCCCAGCTGGCGCCTGACGCACGTTCCCGGGCGTGACATTTGCAGAGGCACATTCAAACATGGCAGTTCCTCTTCGGGGCCCTGGCCAGGAATGCGAAGG
>PVKZ01005862.1:0-49837 GCA_004027375.1 Macroglossus sobrinus | reverse complement strand
CTCCTTCTCTCCCCCTCCCCTCCCCCTCCCCATCAGACCTCTCCCCTCTCTGGGCCTTACCGGGGTCCTCGGGGACGTGGTATTCAGCCGGCTCCTTCTGAGCACTGGGTCTGCCGCCTCCAGAGCGCGCCACCGCGATGGGGTCCGGGACGCCTGGTTGAAAACCAAGCTTCTCACTTACGCATCGTGGGGCTGGGACACATTTCTTAATGATCCTGATGAGGCTCATCCCCCTGTCTCTAAAATGGGGTGCTGTGTCTGCCTCCCAGGTTTGCTGTGGATGAGAATCCGAGGAGTGAACACACACCAGAAACGCATAGAACAGAACCCTGCAGGTGGTCCGGGCAGGTGGCCCCGGCAGGTGGCGCGGGCTCATTAACCATTCAGGGGCAGAGCCCTGTCTTGTGCAATGACGAGAATTCTCCACTAGGGGGCGAAGCAAGAGATTATTTACCCCGATGCTCTCAAACAGGGGACCGGGATGGAAAGATCTGGAAATGGCACCTCCTGCTGTCAGCGAATCCCACGGCTGTCCACCATGGACAGCACATCGGTTTTCAAAGCGAGAGACTGAAACCAGTGCAGTGTCGCGCTAGCATGTTTCATGCGCTGCGACTGGATTGCTTTCGGTGCGCATTTTAATTAGCGACACGACGCCCCCTGTAACTCGAGAAACTTAACAATTAATGAAAAGGTAAACTGCGGAGTATTTTAATTACATCACCTAGCCTCTAATTACATGACATCACGCTTTCATAGAAAAAAATATATATTAACCTGGACTCTAAATTTAGCTTGACCTTTGAATGAGTCATTTCTTCAAGAATGCCATTGTCTTTATTTAAAACGACACGAATAGAACAGCTGCCTTTACTACCTAGTGCACTTATTGAGAACTCAGATTGAAATATTTACGTGACAGATGTGTGAGAACGCTGAACTCCGACAGAAGCCCAAAAGTCTATCAGAAAGCCGAATTTCCAACGACGTGTTTAAGTTAAACTTTTCCTGGTGACCCACCATCAAGGTGTCAACGGCTCAGAGCCCGCACGGAGTGAGGTTGGCGTCACTTTAGTCCCATCACAAAGCTGGCTTTATTTTTGAAGTTTACATTTAAGTCCAACCAGGTAATAAGAGGAAATGTATTTTTTCCTTTCAGATCTCCTTACATCAGTGATCCGTGAATCGGTTTGGGTTTGTGTGTTCGTGCGTGGGTACAAACACGGCCGTCTGTGCGAACGTCTGGGTCCCCTGGAGAAACCACAGAGAGAAGATGTGCCCCTCGGCCAGAAGGGAGCGACTCAAGGATCGTTTCCAGTGTTGCACGTGAGGCCGGGTCTCTCGCGCTCCTTGCTGTTCCCAGCTCCCTGTGGCCAGCAGGGTTTTCCTTTAAACTGCTCACAGTTGCGTGGTTCTGTCCTGCTTACCTGCTGGGACCAGGGGCCATGAGGCGGGAGGTGGCAAGCACTCAGAGAAAAACAGCTGTTTGCATCTGTGCTGCCTGTCTGCAGAGGCCGAGCCGAGTCACCCTGCAGGTGACCTCGTGTGTGGCAGGAGGATGGCGCCGTCCGTCACCACCCTGTGGCACAGATTAAACATGTCTGCATGCTGTCCCCTCCGCGCCTCCCCGGACGCACAGTCTGGGACGCCAGGCACCTGGACCCCACAGAATGCCCCCTGCGGGAGAGGAGGGAGGTATCCAAGGGTGTCACGGAAAAGCTTGCCAGTTCCGTGCTTGCCAGAAGGGCTTTCTTCCTTTAAGAAGCAAAGCATATAGAGCACCCCACAGATGTGCCTCCCTGGGTGTGGGAAGACAGAGATGGGGAGCAGTTCAGCCCTTGCCCACCGGAGGCAGTAGAGAGGCGGGAGAGGATGGAGGGAGGACCTGGAAAGACCCGTTATCACCAGGTGCTTCCCATCAACCCACTTCCCATCAACATACTTCCCATTTGCCCCGAGATATCTCGTGGGTTACAGTCCTAACCTGACCCCTAAAGTTTGCCACAAAATATCTCGCTTTTATTAGTATTTTCCTGTCGCTCTAGTATATCAATAGTCTCTGAAAACAGATGACGTCATTCTATGTATAGCGTTCTGTTTTTAGTAGTGCTAGTTCCATTGACAAAATATAGTAACTCTCGATCACCGAAAAATGCCGAATCCTAGAAAACGTTAGCATCCTTCTCAGTGGCTAGCCGACGAATCATCTGATGGATCTGATGTATGGGCACGTTTCTGTTACATCAGGAAAACCAGTCAGATTTGCTTCAGCCTCAAAGACCTTGTTTATGTGAAATTAAATTAATGTTGGCAGCAAAATAGGTCACACTCTGAGTGGGGTTCTTGTGCCCCCTGGAAAGGAATTCGGGGGGGATAGGAGGCTTTCTGGAGTCACATGGCGAGTTGACCCAGCATCTCCCAAGCAAAGGAGGGGGCCAGTCACGTGGGGGTGAGATGAAAGACCGCCCGGGGAGAGGCCGTGTGTGAAGCCACACAGCCGTGCTCGGGGGGTCTCTCTTTTGTTGGCACGGGAAAAGGAGGTCTTCCTTTCCTCCTGTCAAGGTCTTTCTTCTTCTTCTTTTCTTGAACGTGGATGCCCAGCGCCTATAGCTCAGGATTAATCGACAGGTGGCCCGTTGCAGGGGAAGACTGTGACGAACTGCGTCTCCACCCGACCATTCACCCGGGGAAATGCTGCCTCTTCCACCGCATGTCCCACCTCAGGCTTTGCCAAAACGCTTCTTGGCCGGCACACGTGCCTGTCTTTGCTGCGGTGATTCTTTTGTTGTTGTTGTTGAAAAGGAACAAAAGAAAATTGGGTGAATTCGAAACGAGGGGAAATGGGACAGAAAATTGGCCCGTTTATAATATTCATTTCAACATGTATCATAGAACAACTAAATCTATTCTGGACGCTGCAAGAGGATACAATTAGGGGAAAATTTATTTCCTAGTTGAACTCATCGTCTATATAGCAAGAGCAAGCATCTGTTGGCAGCACCGAGAGTCTTTCGAATCAAGAATTTAATGATTTGTAACTTAGCCAAATTCAGAAGTCCTGGTTTAGGACTTCTAATTTGCCAGTCCCTGCCATTGCCGCAATGGGATATATATATATATATATATATGTTTTCTGCAAAGGGAGAGTTTCTTGATGGAAAGAATACACATGTCAAAGCATTCCAGTTATTATGAGCAACATAGTGTGGCCTGAGAATAATGAATAAACAGAGAAAATATATTCTGGAGGAGAGGAAATATTTTTTAAAAAGGTCTTAATATAAAGTAGAGGATTTCCTGGGCTGCATGTCACCAAATCCCAAAGTCAGAGCAAACACATGAAGCTCTACCTTGTCCTCACTCCCTCGTATGTTCAACTGGTCCCATGTTTAATTGAGGCAGAAGCTGAGGAATTTTATTTTATTTTTTTTATGTGTAGGTCACACAGCGTTCCTGTGCATGGCAGATGGAAGTGGTTTGGGAAGATTATATGTAGTTCTTTGTATAGGCGCTCAAAGGAACTCTATCCTGTAAGTAAAATCCTGAGTGTATTAATACTAGAAATAATACAAGCTGGACAAAAAAAAAATAAAGCTGGGTCATCATCTCACCTCCTGACCCGTCCAGCTGGGACCCTGGGACACTCAGTCTGGGGGGGCTCTCATTTTCCTCATCTGTAAAATCCCGGCAGCTGGGCTGACGTCTCCCTTTAAGGAAGAGAATTCTGTGGGTCTGAAGTCTGGATTCCTTGCCAGGGAGTTTTATTAAAGAAATGCACAGAAAATGTCACCACATCCATTTCCTGCTTAACAGGTGAGGTCCGTCTTCACCTGGACCCCCTCATTTCCACAAAAGGAGGTGGATACCCGTACCTCTGAGAAGAGATAGATATTCAGGAGTAGTAGTATAGGGCAGGTTCCCGACATGGGGTCGGGGTCCCTAAGGAGCACCCGCATCCCCTCCAGGCATATGCAAGGTCAAGAGCATCTTCACGACAACCCTAAGATGGCGCTTGTCTTTCTCACTCTCATCCCTCTGTTCGCGTAGAGCTGAGTTTCCTAGAAGCCACGTGACATGGTGTCAACATCGCTCCAATAACTAACAGAAGGTTTCCCATGCAGTCTTGCATTTTCTAGAGTTTTCTCACATGGTGTATTTAGTATACGAATATAAATAGGTGCATTTTTGGAGATGAACTATTTCTTCTCAGTATTCCTACTATCTAGTACTGACTACATTCATCTGTACTGGCTGAATTTTCTTTAACTTCAGTATTATTCAAAAGTAAGTATTGTAATATCTGGGAATATTTTTTAGTCATACGCAAAAATGCAACAAGAAGCAGGTATAGTATGTTGCCTTGTTTTGCAACATATTTTTATATATTCAATGAAAAACACTTCTAAATTTTTCTATTTTATTATACTCACTTATTTTGGAACTTGGTAATGTACTATTTTAAAATGGAAGATAATGTATCTATATTACCTTGTCCTTATATTTGAGGATTGATCACGGGCTTAAGAAGGGATTATAAGAAGCCCTTTCTCAAGCCAAAGCAGCACAGTCTATGCGTAAAGATGATCAAAAAGATGGAAACGAACTCTCAGAGCATCCTCTGACTCGTGAAAGAAAAGCTAGGTAAAATATATATAAGAAATCAAAATACGATGAAAATACATTTCGTCTAGAGATGTCAATAATTGACTGTTGGATCTTACATGATAGAACAGTTTTGAATAATATTATGGGGCCAGGTAAGTTGCAGCATCACTTCGAGACCAATCGCTCGAAGCTTAAAGAAAAAGCAATTGAATATTCAACGCGGATGTGATGAGCTCGTTAAGAGGCACGGATTGCTATGGCCGTTCACCCCAGAAATGAGAAACCCAGGGGGGCGTCTTACCAGTCCTGGCACTGCGCTGGCGGGAGGAATGCAGACAATGGCGAAGACACACTGTGCCCAACGCCTGCTGGGCGAAAGGCAAACGTGAGGAGCAGTGTCATGTCCCCCATAACGCGGCAGCTTGCTGACTTAAACATTTTGCTACAGACACCGAGACTGAGTTACTGCCTCGCAGACAGAATCGAACTTTGCCTTACAAATGGCCGGCTCGATGGGTGCGATAAGACTCGCTGTTTTGCTTCCGTTCGTTACATGTGAATGCTAAATAGTTGTTGAGAAATATTTCCTAGTATGTAAATACTCTACTTAAGACAAAACTGAAGCAGTACTACCATATTCAAAGTACTGAATAACTTTTTTAACCTTGTGGGTTTTCTCTGCGACGATGAATGGCATCTGGCCACCGGGTATGAGGGGAGAAGGACCGTGTCTCAGTTCTGGGAGGGAGAGGGGGTTCAGCATCCGGGCATCGGGCCATGAGGAGGGAAGATTGGACCCAGAGGGAGGGAAGGAGGCAGGAGGGGCGGGATGTATTTTGCAGGTGGAATGAATGGCCAGGTGGGCTCGCCAGGTTGCTGACATCTTCATCTTTCTATGTGGGGAAGGCGATGGTATAACCAAGAGGAAATAACCCGAATCTTTGCTTTTTACTGAGCTAAAATTTACAAATAACTTGGTATTCGTTTCGGGTGTGCAAAACAGCCACTTGATGTGTGTATATATTGCAAAATGGTTACCACAATAATTTTAGTTAATATCCGTCATCACACAAAGGTACGAATTATTTTTCCTAAGATGACAACTTTTAAAATCTACTCTCCCAGAAATTTTGAATACACACTAGTGTTAACTGTAGTCACCATGCTGTATGTTGTTTTTAAAAGAAACTTTTGCTAGACTAATGGCTGTTGAAAATTGTTTACAAATATGATTTAAAAAGTTTGGATAACTCTCTCTTTTCCTCAGAAAAAAAAAATTAACAAAAGTCTAGCTATTTCTCGAAGATGAATAAAAGCAGTGCATTGGGTAATGCCAAGAGAAACCATAAGAAATTGTCATACTCAATATTATTGTCTTATTTATTCAAACATTGAGTTTCTATTATTGTAATTTTATCATAATTGTTTTTCTCATTATAAGGTTTCGTGATTTTACTTTAACAGCAATATTAGACATTTTTATTTGCATCTCTCCTTCTCCTAAGTTTTCCTACATATATTTTTAGAGAGATATGTATATGTTAGTTCTTTTACTATGATAACTACCCCATTTTATGACCCACAGTTCTATTTGCATTTTCATCCTATTTTCTTTTTCATTGTTTATTTTTTTTTTTTATGGGAAGGGTGTTATAAGAAATGGCAGGTTTTCGTAGCCATTCTTTAAGTAAGTGTAGAAAGGATGATATTTCTATGTAACTTGGACTCAGTAACAATAGCATTATGGCTGGCTTGCCAAGGAAGGGAGTGAAGAAATTATGCATAATTCATATACATACATCCTACAGAATTTTACAGTAAGCCAGCCAGCGAGCAGGCAGCCTCTGAAATTAAGGTCTTTGGGCTTCCGTCATTGCCACCATTCAGTGGCTGTCTCCCCTCCATTACTGACAAGAACTCAGGGACCCTCCCCCAGCCCCGTCTGCTCTCTTGGGACTTAACATTCCTTGGGCAGCTCGGTGCGGGGAGGACGCGGGTCCCCTCACGTCTCCTGGAATCCCTCATCCTCTCAGTGGCTTCCTCCCAGCAGGTGTTTCCAAACCTTCCTTCCTTCCGGTGTACCCAGTGGGTGACCCATTCCACGCCGTCCCTTCCACTCACCCATGAGGATGACGGACGGTTCACTCACGACATCGGTGACGGATATTGCTTGTCGTCCCGCAGAAGACGCTGCACATCGCCAATTCCCATGAAATGCCTGGACGGCGGCGGCGACAATCGTAAAGGTTTGCGTGGGCTTCATGCGTCTTAAGATCCTGAATTGTGGCCAAAGCAGTAAATAATGAAGACTCAGTCCGCTCTTTGAAGAATAGTGATTTTCTGCTTACCAGCAATCTCAGGGAAGAATGCTCCCATCCCAAAGTGCCAAGAGCTCCAGCCCGTGACTCTGCTGGGACACTCAGCCGTCCCCAAGGGGCTCTCTCCCAGGGAAGAAAGCAGCAGAGGAGGAATTATTGTGGCTTTTCTTAGATATTTCCCGATGGGTGGAACCAGCTGAGCCTGAGGCACCCTGCTTAGGCCCAGTGATGCCAGATGCCTTTATCACCCCCGTGAGCCTTTAAAATCCACGTGGCTGCGAATACCCAGGGTAAAAAATGGGGCGTGCTAAGTAGCCTTGGTTCCATAGACAATAGAAATTTACCCAGGAAATAAAAATAAATCCAATTGTGTTTCTTTTCATAGTCTGGTCCTCTCTGCTAAACGAGTGAGAGAGAGAGAGAGAGAGAGAGAGAGAGAGAGAGAGAGAGAGAGAGAGAGAGAGAGAGAGAGAGAGAGGAGAGAGAGAGAGAAGAGAAAGAGAGAGAGAGAGAGGAGAGAGAGCCAGGCCGTGGGCAGTTTGTCTTCTACTAAGGACACAAAGCTCCTGAGGACACAAATCAGAGTTATCCATGCCCCCTGCATATTGTAGAAGGCTGACACCGACCTCATACCAATCTCTCATTTTCATTTCATCCATGTAGCCATGCTGTGAGGAAGGTAAAATAATTATGGGCTATATTTTTACAGAAGACAAAGATCAGGCAGGAAAGCCGTGCGGTTTTCTAAAGGGTTTAAAGTCAGATGTAAGCCGAGACGTCTGGCTCTGGTCCAGCTTTCCTCACAGAAACATAAGCCTCCTTACCGGCCCTCGCTACCCACGGCCCAGAGTGCCTCCAGGGATGGGGACTCAAGTCCTACTGCATTAAGGGATAAAGGGACATGCCAATCCCCAATTTATTCAAATGATACCAGTGCCTACTTTGATTCTATTACTGTGTGTTGGCTTGGCTAGGTGTCTAACAAGGCATCGGTGGATTTTCACTCTTCTGGCATTTCAGATTCGCTTGTTGCTTGCCAACCCTCCCACCAAGAACAACTAGAAACACTTGACAAAGTAGAAGGAAACCTCGCTCTGAAGAATTTGCAGAACGAGCAAGACAGCAGAGCCCAGGATAGTAGAAATAAAGGAAATACGAAGAAGTAAACTCACCCAGAAGCACCCTTTTTCTCTCGAGCCATTTGTGAATTCAAAGGCTGGTTCCCGCTGGCTCAAGCCAGACATGGAGATTGCTGAGAGGTGGAGAAGTTCGGTAGAGCTTCCAGAAGTCTCGTTGCGGTGGAGAGGCCAAAAATGAAATTCAGATCCCAGAAAAGCAATCAGTGCGGCATTCGGCTCTGTCCTCTGAGTGACAACACACGGAAACAGGGCCCCCCCCCTCAGGAATAGTCTCATTGGTCAATCCAGAATCAGATTCAATGTGCGGGTGGCTTCTGAGCTGCTGGGCTCTAAATTTTTAATTCACAAATATCTAAGGGGCAGTAGTGCTTAAAGATGAGTTATCAGCTTATCAGAAGTAAAAAATAGATCCTTTGTAAGGATAACGGATCGTCTTTCCAACTTTTAAAAAAATATGTGTGGCATGAAATCAAAAATTACTTAACACACTGGGAGACAAGACCAAATGATAAAAACTAAAAAAAAAAATAAAGAGACATCGACGAGACATCCAGATATTAATATTGTAGAATAAAAAGCGAGCGAAATAACAAATGCAGGGGGGAAATCTAAATGAGTATTGGTTTTCTCAAACACTTGTGATGTTTTATTGAGTTTATATATCTGTAGTATGAAAATAGATGGTGGCAATAGCACAAGATCTGGAAGGAAAGGAAATAGAGAGAAAGTATTTCAACCGTGAAAGTAGAAACCACAGATTCAGGCTGTAAACTCTTGAGCTGTGATGCTCACCAGGACTGGTGTGGCATCTAGAGAAGTCAATTTCTGTAGACAGCTGTGGTCACCAGAATTGGGGGCGTGGGGAGGGTTTGCTACTACTTGCTATTGGGTAGAGGCCGGGGGTGCTGATAATTATTCTACATTGCAAATAGCCACCCTCACTATGCTTTGTAGTATCCACTATAGATTGATAAGAGAGAAAAAAAAACAACTTTGTAATAGTCATGTACCATCTCCTGAGAAGTGTACACCCGGATGTGTATATATATACCCGACAGAAATGTGTACACAGGTGCACCAAGAGACCTACGTAAAAATGCTACAGAAGCATCCTTTATAATAGAAAATGGAAAGTCCTGGGAACAACCCGAGTGGTACCCACAGTAGGTCATGCAAATATAAACACCACAGCACGCGCAACTGGGAAATCTAAGCTTATCTCGGGCGCTGGGATCTGCCCGCGATGGCTTGTGGTGGTAGTGAGGCGAATGCCACCCACCGTCCCTGGGCTGCCGTGAATAAAACAGGTTCCTGTTATTTGTTCCAAATCCTCCCAACGCTGCTTTGCGTTTGTGGTTCCCAGGACCCAAAAGGCCCCGCTCCATGGTCCTGCATGCTGCCGGCTCAGCTCTCTCTCTCACGCTTCTCAGGTGAGAAGAGGCACCTGCTCATGCAAAGGAAGGGCCGATGGCAGGAGATGCTCCCGGGTGATTCAGGTGTCTTCAGAACGGCTGGACGGAGAAGCCACTCTGATCGGTTCCTATGTGATTGTAGCACAAAGAGCGCAGACAACGTATTTGGTCGATGAGTCAAGATATTCATCATCTGTAACAGTTTATATTCATACAGGTCAATTCACATCGACTTCCCGTGACGTCTGATTATCCGGATCACACTGAGGGAGAAGTTTTGACATCGTGCGGTTACTGTCAAACATGTAATCGCCCAAATGGATAATTCAGGCGAAAATGGCCTCCGTTTCATGCCTCGATGATCTGTGTTCACCGATCCTGACGACTTACCTTTAATAGGACAAAACAGAAGATCATTCAGTCTAGCCACATGACAATAACGATAGCGATGCTAGTTCTTTCTGATTTGGGCATGTCATTTCTTCTTTGACTTCCGTAAAAAGAGAGGAAAGAAAAGTTTACTATTTTCTTCTAACATCTGTTTCCTTTTTACCAAACTTAATAATTACCAAGGAAACATGTTAAAACTATTGTCTCAAAGGAAATAAGATGAGTGTCTGGGTGTGTGTGTGTGTGTGTGTGTGTGTGTGTGTGTGTGTGTGTGTGTGTGTGTGACATAAATGCCATCAGGGTGAGTGCAAAGAAAAGATCAGTAATTAGAATTTGGGGGTGGAGCGTCTGAGAAAGACATTGTTTCTCTGATAAAAAGGGTCAGGCTCATCTGACACACTTCTCTGGTCCTTCCCCCTTTTATTTTGCTGACTGGAATACAGATGTGATGCTCAGAGTCACAGCAGCCACTTTGTGAACACGAGGATAAAAGTCATACACTTAGGATCACAGAACAGAAAAGTTGGAGGAACCCAGTTCTCGGGTTCAGTTTGGAGGTACTCTTCCCAACCAGCATGCACACCTCTGCCTTTCTGTACTGGGTTCTTTATCTGCAGCATCTCACTTAACCCTTGTAAAAAGCTTATGAGGCAGAGATTATTAACCCATTCTGCATGTGTGCACCATGGACCAGGCAGTTTGCAGCTGACCTGGGGTCACTTGTCTATAGCACTATAAGAATCAAGGTTCTTTAGAGAAACAGAATCAACAGGATGTATAAGTGTGTGTGTGTATGTGTGTGTGTGTGTGTGTGAGCATGTGTGTGTGTGACATGAAAGGTTAAATGCCATCAGGGTGAGTGCACAGACAAGAGCAGTAGACAGGGACTACCTTACATCTGTCCACTTCTGTCTCCCTCCTGTTTTATCTTCTAAGAAGTGTCCAAGGTCACATTTGGTTGCTGTCTTTTACGATGATGATTAAGATGTCTAGAATTCCACTTTTTCTCAGATTGTTTTGTACATTTTATAGTGTTTCCTTTAGCTGAGAATAATATAAAATTAAATGAAGTGACTTAACCAAGTACATTTTCTCTAGGGGAAACGGAAGGGTAGAGGGGTGCATGCTGATTGGGAAGAATACCTCCAAACGGAACCCGGGAACTGGGTTCCTCCGACCTTCCTGTTCTGTGATCCTAAGTGTATGACTTTTATCCTCGTGTTCCCAAAGTGGCTGCTGTGTCTCTAAGCATCACATCTGTATTCCAGGCAGCAGAAGAAAAGGGGGAAGGACCAGAGAAGTGTGTCAGATGAGCCTGACCCTTTTTATCAGAGAAAATAGTGGCTTTCTCAGAAGTTCCACCCCCAAATTCTAATTATTTATCAAATTTTAACTATGTGACATGGTCATGACTGGCTAAAAAAAAAAAAAAAAAAAAAGCTTAAAACATGAGATTTGTAGCTGCCCAAACAACATAGGGGGTTCCTGAGAAACGGAAGAAGAGGGGTAGACGAATCACAGCGCCCTCTGCGGTTAGGACGGAGTTACACAGCCATTTCTGACACAATCATCGACACTGCCCAGGAGTCAGATATATGCAGGGTTCACAGTATTTGCGGTGCCGGGAGCGGGAGCAGCGGTGCTGGGGACACCCCCGGGCCCCGGCGGATGGGTGAGTGGACGCGCTCACGGGGCTGTGAGGGGCTTCATGGGGAAAGACCTCCATCTGCCCTTTGCTGCTGGCGCTGCGGGCACTGGGTGTCCTGGTGCCACACGGGGTGGGGGCGGGGAGGGACCGGGAGGGAAGGAACCGCGGGGACGACGCGCTCCTTTGCAGGGGGCCTCAGACGCGGTGCCACCGGTCCCCCTATGCTGTGCTCGTCCTAGAACGTTCGTTGTCCTGACGTGCTGCAGCCAGATCAGTGTCTAGTTTCCCCCAGGACACGGATGGGTGACCACTGCAAACACAAAGATGTCCCCGCCTTGCACTGAGTCCCGAGGTGGACTCATGCATGACTGATCCTGCAGCAGGTGCTGTGTTGGGTTCTTTATCTGCAGCGTCTCACTGAACCCTTGTAAAAAGCCGGTGAGGCGGAGATTGTGAACCCATTCTGTGCGTGTGTGTACCATGGACCAGGCAGTTTGCAGCCGACCTGGGGTCGCTTGTCCACAGCACTATAAGAATCAGGTTCTTTAGAGAAACGGAATCGATAGGATGTATAAATGTGTGTGTGCTCGTGCTTTGTGTGTGTGCTCGTGCTTTGTGTGTGTGTGTGTGTGTGTGTGTGTGCGCGCGCGCGTGTGTGTGCACGCTTGTGTGCACACCCACTAGGAAAGTGGGGGAAGGGAGGGATGAGGAGGTGGGGAGGCAGTAGGGCCGCTGGGACCCACCATGCCTGTAGCTGGTTTCTCCTCGGGGAGCCACTGAATTCTTGTTTGCGTCCAGCCGGTTGGAACTGGGCTCTGTGTGCAGAAGCATCTTTACAGCGACGTTACACAAGCATCTCTCCTTCCCCAGCTGCCGAATGGACCAGCGGGGGCCGTACACACCTCCCTCTGAGGGTTCCTGTGTCCAGTGCACCTGGTTCACTCAAGCCAGCCACCCCTGGGGACAAAGAAGGGGTCAAATGCAGCCACCATAAACAATGAAACGTGCCCAAGTTCATCACCAAGTACAGCCTGTGGGCCTCAGGGAGCTGTCCCCTGCCGGGGTCTGCGGGGCTGGTTTGCAAGTCACGATTTAGAAACATGGATTTGTTTTTGGATTGAAAATCAATTTGCTCACTTTCCCTTCATTGTAGCTTGTCATTCTGGTATTGTTTTGTTTTGTTTTGTTTTGTTTTAGTCAAGGAAAGACAAATTCGAATTCTTAGAAGAACAGACCATGTGACATAGTTCTTCATCAGGGAAGTACACCGAGTTTCCGTCTGTGGTGATGTGCGTAGCCTCTCCTTCATGTGACAGTGCCGGTACGAGGGGGTCAGGTGACATCTGCAGTCTGTCCCCCAGGACTGTGGGGATGACATCCTGGTAGAAGCACATCCCGCCCCCCTCATTCAGCTCATGGCGAAGCCCTCTCCTTTTCCGTCCCGCCGTGAAAACAAACTCAGCTTGCTCTCTGCATCCTTCCACTCAGTCACTTCAAAATGCGACCACTTTGTCCTCCCTTTAAACTCTCCATGTTTAAACCTTTATAATTTCTAGAACTCGTCGGCCATGTTTCCTGACGACAAGAGAATCGCCTGAGCCTGTGATCTATGTCGTCCGTATCCTAAACACAAATAGTCTTATTCTTCACGAAGCAATTTAGGAGCATGACTCGAGGACAAGAGACCGTCACACACCTAGAGACAGATGTTGCATTCTTTTCTTCCTTGACTCATCTCCAAAGTCATTCTCCTTGTGCCCCAGAACTTTGAATCTGATGAGTGGAATCCGATTCCTTCCCACACCCGTGTTTATAAGGGAAGCTTATGTCCCTTCCAACCACCTCACAGGTAGCACCAGGTCCCAGAGCTTCTCTTTCTGGCCAAGAAATTGTCCCCGGAGGGCCCTCCCTCTGCTGCCACTTAGCATCTCTCAACTCAAAAGTAACAGCCGCTTACAGGCCACAGTGTTTCCACTTGTGCCTCGTTCCCGGGTCAGACTGTAAAGAACCATTGAACTAAATTACTGTTGCAAACCACTGACATAAGTAGACGCTATTTGAACCAATCATTAAGGTCACATTCGGTGATTTGTTTCATTTCCTTTTGTTTCCTCTGGGCTTTGGGAGGTAGTTTCTAGTTTTTGTGTGTGTGTTAGATTAAATAGTAACCAATTGGTTCTTTGATCTTCTTTCCCATGGTGGGGGTGGGGCACATGGCTAGGCAGGGGTCAGGGGTCAGGGGTCTGGGCATACAGCTGGGTTCTGAGTTGAGAGCTCACTTAGATAAAGGTGAAGACCACCATATTCAGGGTGGAAAGTGTCACACTTTGGGGACATCATCTGGAATGTGTGTGTAGGGGTTTCATTTGCATATGACCCCCGAGGAATCTCGGTGATCCTGGCAACAACTGTGGCTAGAACAACACATTTGTGGGGTCCCCAGCAATTATGTTCAGAAAAGTATAGAGGACCCATGAGACTGCTAACGCATAGAGAAATACACATTTTTTTTTTATGAAAGAAAAAAAAAAGGGCTAAGAGAAAAAAACCTTAAAAAAATATATCTAGGCAGAGAGAGTCAAATGCAACACAGAAACGCTGTAATGAATTGGCACAACCATAAGGGAGTTGGCCCCGAAACTCACAGAGCCTGTGAGAGATTTATTTAAGGGGCCTGAACCCGTTTGCTCCAGCCTGTGGGGAGCAGCCTGCAAGGGGAGGGGAAGGAACGGAGGACACCTGGTGGCATCCAGGGTGGAGAGAGGGAGGGGAGAAGGCAGTGGGGCGTGTCCCTGAGTCGAGTGTGACTCCGATGGCCAACTGTGATCAGGTCATTCACTCAGATGAGGGGACACACCTTAGAGACGTTTTCCTGACCTTCTGATATTCAGAAAAGATCGATTCGAACACTTTCCGACGGCGGTGGCAGTCTGCAGACACACTGCCCGGATTTCGGCGACATCTGTATGTCCCTGCCGTTGTTGGCACTCTCTCTGTGCATCCGATCCTCCTTTGTCTGTTTTAAGATGGTCCTTACATCATCACTGCCCTGGTGGCCTCGCAGACCACGGAAACAACCCCGCACTCTGTTTTCTTCGCCTCTTCTGAACCGATTGCTAAATTAGGACGGAAGACTCTTTGCTGGAGAGCCCGTGGGCTCACCTTGCCCGCTGCGTGACACGGCATCGTCAGCGACCTGAGCCTCCTCTCAGCGGCCTCTCTGCCTCTTCTTGTCTGTGAGACGTGGAACAACATGAGACATCGAAGGAAACAAGATGGTACCTATCTAATCTCCGCGGTAAGAAGGCCAGCTCCTGGAGAGGACTCCCTTCATTGATGCCCCGTCTGCCAACCATTCATTCGTGGACAGCCGAGCCATCGAAGGAAGTTCGAAACGACACCTTACGCTCCATGGACCCGTCTCTACTCGAGTCATCCCGACATCTTTCGTTTGCCAGCCTCCTGCTGTTTCGTCCACTGCTGAGAAAACGAGGAAGACAAATGAACAGAACGGATTATTACTTTTGACTTAATGTCTTTGGGTCAAATTCATTATGATCTCGTTGAAACTCATTGTCTGGACATTAAAAACCCAAGCATTTTAAACATGGACTGTCAGGTGAGATTCCTGTTGCTTTTCCTCATTGTTTGCCTTCCCTTCGCTGACACTGGAGTCTTGACCTTTGGCCTTCCCTAATGATGCTGTGGCTATTGAATCGAATTCAACCAAATTGCAAAGATAACGCAGGCACTAAAAGCATGTGGTATTCTATTTGCTCCAAGGGGAGGGAAGCTGTGAGTACAAGTGCTGTGTTTGTGTGTGTGTGTGTGGGTTTGGGTATTTTATTATATCTCTGTTATCGAAAAATAAAAAAATAACAGTTTATAATGAGTGTGTGGGTTGCCACTTATGATATCCGAGGCTAGGATTACTTCTCATTGGTGTGCTGCAAAGACGCTCATATCTCAACGTGCACTGTCGTGCTAGTGAATATTCAATATCCAGCCTTCAAAACCTAAAAATGGTCTGGCCAGTACTTGAAGGCATTAATTAGACTGCTCTCCAATTTGTTTGACAAAAGAGTTCTAATAAGAATACTGAGCCGTCTACTTTTTAAATCTGTGCGTGTATTTATACAACAAAAGGAGGAAAAAATTCCTTACCGATTTAGTCAACGCTTGAGGCCGCATTTTTTTGTAGTTGTTATTGTTTTTCGTTTTGTTTTGTGTTGTTTTAGGCGAGGCAACCCTTGGTTAACCTCACAGAGTACAAGGACCTTGTCAGTTTACGATCCTTTTTTAAAAATTATTTTTTTATTTCTTAAGCCTACAACACCCGGTCTTTCTAGGTGGTCTCCCATCCAAGGACTAACCAGGCCCGACCCTGCTTAGCTTCCGAGATCAGACGGGATCGGGCTTGTTCAGGGTGGCGTGGCCGTAGATGAGGCTATATTTTAGGTTCCCTTCAAAAGTCATTCTTCCCCCTGCCCCAACATTCCAAAAGTGAATTGTCATTTTAAATAAGATTAGACTTCTCATCAAAAGAGCAGAATATGGCCAAAGAACTCTACCCTTCACTCAACAATATAGAAAAAAATAGAAATACACACAAACACACGTGTATATACACTCAAAAATAAGGTAGATTAGATGCGGCCATACCTACAGCGTGTAGGCAAATATCTAGGGAATATCTAGGCCCAGGGAACACTCGGATTAGAAGCAGCAGAGCCTCACATTGGATTTGCCTCGTGGCAACAGCCACTGACACAGCTCATTGTTTGCGAGGAACCATGAATGGACTCCCTACGTGAAGTGAGGCCTAAATCTACGCTATTTTCTTAGGTAGAGGCTGAAGATGCTCTTGGAACCCAACTGCCATGTTGCAGGGAAGCCAAGGGGAGCCCACCCAGGGAGGCTGCAGGAGGGGCTCACTCACCTGCCGTGAGTCCCAGCCCCCGGTGGCAAGCCAGCATCCACCCGCCGAGAGGTGAGGGAATCCATCTTCAGTGATGCTAGCCTTTGGGTCTTCCATCTGGGGACCGGACGCTGTGCAGCAGGGGTCAGCTGTCTCTGCGGTTCCCACTTCAATTCTATACCCACAGAATCCGTAATAAACATTGGCTTTTCACCGCTGAGTTTGGGTGCCTTTGGTTACAAAGCTTTCCTAACCATTCACAACTTATCTCCTCTTTATAATTTACCTACTGTTAGTATTTTGGCCTCCAGAGCTCAGAAAAAGAATAGGACTTCTTACTTTTCCTTGAATGCCTCCCCCACCCAAAAAAATTGGAATAATGCAGGCAGATACACACCATTTCTGCCCTACTGACTTTTGTCTTTGATGTCTTTTGTCAATATGTATTTGCTATTTAACATCATGTAAATACATTATAGGGATTTTCCATATCCAGACTTTCTCGGGATATTATTTCATTAAGATTTAGTATATCGATTAGGCACGGCTGAAGTAGGGAGAGTGTTTTTCTCACACACCTGTCTCCATATTCTCTCTGAGTCCAAGGTTTCGTTCATTTTAGCTTTCATCGGATTTCCACTCCCATGGAAACGTGCAGGTTTTACCTTCATAATAAGTCAAGTTCTAAGGTCAGGGAAAGTCATTTCAAGAACTTGGAAGGTGAGTGGAAAGTGAACCCCAGTCCGAATGGATTATCTTTTTCGCTTATTTAAAAATAGGCTTTTTCTGTACGTTCTACAGTCACGTAAAGACATAGCGGAGGCTAGTCTTTGGCCAGCCTTATTTCTATGAATAAATGAACAGTTTGAAGGTCATTTAGCATTTGTATCATCACGCCCTTTCCCCTGGAGCCGATATGACCCGTGCAGGCATCGAAATGACGATACACACCGCGGTTACTGTGGTTACTTGTCCACCGCTGTTGTGGCTGTACCGTTTTAGAATTTTCTTTCATCTCAGATTCCTCCTTAGTCCACTGACTTCACACACATGTCGATTTGATGTCCCCACTTGAGCTGTCAAGTACGCACTTCCAGAGATGTCAACATGAAGACACCTTCAGAGCAGACTTTGGGGGTCAGGTTTACAGCTGTGCTGGAATTACAGTTCTTACGAGTTCTGTGAGGCCATTTAATCGCACTGTATCGCAATTTCCCAGGCACTGTGAGATCAGATGAGACCTGACTGGACACCTGGGGTGTCTAATCAGGTGGATGGACATGGAGGGAGAGTGAAGATGCCCTTGGCGTTCACGAAGGCTGGGCATTTCATTCTGTAATCCGTGTGATGCATTTTTCTCTCGGATGCTTAAGAGTGTCTTGCCTTTTGTGACTAATTATGTTGTCATCTTCCCCGTGGAGGGAAGCAGGCGTTTTTATCCCATGTGACCTGCTTCTGCTTCTTGACACTTGAGCTTAGCTTGTCTCTAACCTTTTATAATTTCCTGTTTTACGCTCTCATTTTTCTTTGTCTTCAATTGAGCAAAAAATCTGGAAACTTGGAAGATTAGGACTACATGGCAGGAGAGTCACCGCTCCCCCAGACCCTCACGCGCAGGCTGCCCGCGCCCTGCGCCAGGACAAATGCGCTCGGAGGCCCCCCGGAGAGAAGGCGGCGTGTCCCAGCCCTGCGACCTGAAAGCCGCTTAGCCGCTCCTGCCTCACCTGCCTCCAGGGAGGAAGGAGAGGGCTGTCGCTAGGTTAGCTCCCGCGGCCAAGCCAGGGGTGGTGACAGTGAGGACACACACGGGTCACGGGGAGCTCTTCCCAGCGTCCAAGAGCCCTGTCACCTCCGTCCAGCAAGACAGAGGGAGACGCGAGCGGTGGCGGCCGGCAGGTGCCTGTCACTGGGGAACTCAGAGACGATCGGGGACACTCGGATGACTGCGCACAGAGTCACAGGATTCCCGTTATCCTCCCGAGAGCATCAAGAGGCCAAGGCCCAGAGGTTTGATTCCTCAATCAGACAAAAGAGAGGGGCGCGCCCCGAAAAGGCACAACCGAAGATCCCAAGTCATTACTGGAATAGGGTCCTGAAAGCACATTTCGGCTTATTTATTTATTTTTTTGTTTGTTTGTTTTAAAAGAAGAAAGGTTGTAAATTCATTTAAACTGACGGATAGTGAAATCCGGGAGAAAAACCGTGAGGTGATCGACATCAAAGAAGCATTATCAAAACACGTTAATCGTATGGTTGGTCGTTTTAAAGCATGGACACAGTTTATACATTGATTGTGCTACAGATTTTGTCGCTCTTCGCTTCCTAAGGATTCTACAAATTTTGTAACCCGTCATTTGAAATTGTTTTCTTTGAAGATACATTCCTAAAACCTACCATGTTTAAACTCTGAGTGCTATTAGGATATAGGATACAGCTATTTTAGGTAATAGTCATTCTGTGGATAGATCACTAATGCAGTGGATGGTTACCAGACACTTTGATTGCTGCCCAAGAAGACTCTCTCTGGGAGGCGGTTTAAGAACAAGTGCCACTTTGGTCTTTCTGCTAAAGAGGGACCATCTGGGAGTGACGATGCCCACACAGGGAGCCACAGAACAGCGCAGTGAGACACGCGTTCTTGTCACGGAGCTCCCTGCTCTCCGTGGTTCAAATCTGCGGAAGGGAGACAGGCGGATGACACTGTTTCAGATTTGCCGGCGAAGATGTGAACTCACGTTCCCCACGGGCAGAGCTGGCGACTGAGAAATGCGGGGTTTGGCTTCCTCCGAGCACCCTGGGCTGTAGCTACAGACTCCGGGGCGAGAGTGGTTATTCCGCGTTTCTGTCAAGGTCAGTAACCCAAGAAAAGTTGCGACGTGTGTGGGAAGGAACAGGTGTGAGTCGACATAAAGATTCAGTCCGTGGAAACTGAGAATCGCTGGGAGCGCTTCAGCCAGACGGGGGTGGGTCAAAGAGAGCAACTTGGAAGCCTCTGGTCGGCTTACCCTGCGAGAATCGAGGAGCCTGGGGTGAACTGGGAATGAATGGGGGTGGAGGGGAGCAACTCGACAATAACACACTTGGCATCTCGAGGTCTGCCAGCTCCCAGCCTGCCCAGCGTTCAGATCTGCCAGCCAGTCCCATTCAGAGCGATGGGGTGTAACAAGCGTTTGTTAAATAAGAAACTCTGTTTTTATATATATATATTTTTTTAACATATTGTACGCCAACCTCTTCCTTGAACAAGCAGCGGTTCCACCAGGCTCCGTTGAAGAATGCCATTCTGGGTGTCATTCTAAGAAAACCAGAAGGAACAGGAACATCAAGAGGACTCCCTGAGCCACACACTCAAACAGGCCCGCTGAACCGCTGCTCGCGCGTCTTTAAGCAGAGATAGGAGGTGTGAATGGTTCCACTGAGCGCGCGTTGTTGAATTAACTTCGTTATTCTATTATCTGTTAAACGCATAGGCCTCTGAATAAAGGAATTAGATGCTTTTTGGGGGGGAGTGCCTGTAACATTGGGTAAATATCGTCGCAGTCCGTCTCCTCGTTCTTCTGGTGTTTGCTTCACTTTCCCTTTCCGTCCCTTTGCCTGTCCCAAGTCTTGCCTCATGCTTCCGTTGTGTTCTAGATCGCATCTAATGAGTCGACAGGGCTGGTTCCATCCGGGGAGATGGAGGTAGAGACCCTCTACGCCCCCAGCGGGAATCTCCCGGCCTGATGCTGGGACGCCTACGAGAATGGCACCCAGTTTGTGCGAGGGTGGCTGGTCAGTAATGCCGGGGTCTTCGTGACGACATTCCTGGTCTCCCCCGGCCGTGACGGAAGAGCCCTCTGCAAACCACAGATTCTGAAGTCAGTCGCCGGTGTGTGCATCTTTCTAGCCTGTGTCCATCAAGGTCCCAAGATGACATTCATTAGCCGAGACTTTCGACGGAGTACAGACTCCTTTGCAAACGTGTGTGCACCAAAGCCACAACCTCTGCCAACAGAACTCCCGTGTCCTACATGTCCTCTCCAGAGAGTCCTCGCGCCCATCCTGATAACTGGCGTAAGAGCTCATTAAGGAAGACACGGGGTCGCAACAGCTATGATGGCAATATCTTCATACTCAAGAGATACGATTAAGAGGACTTCTAGAAAGGAGATAACGCCTGAAACACGGGATGCTCAGCTTTCTCTGACGGGATGCTGAGGCCTCAAGCAGGACGAAGACTCTGGGAGAACCTCCCTCAAAATTCTGCAGGGAAACCAAGGGAAACAGCTCACGGCTGCTCCAGCCTTCGGAAAACCCACCCTCCTCGTCGTCCCCCTCTCTGTCCTGCTCTGTCTCTACCTCCTGTCCCACTCCTGGCCTCAACGTGCCACGCATCCCTCAGCGTTCTGTGCGCTTTTAACTCTCAACAGGAAGAGAAGCCACGCCGAACAATTTCCTCTTATAATTTCTAGATCTGTAGAAGATGAGTTGTTTAAACCCTGGTCCAGTGTCAAGTTGAGGACTTTCAAAGTATTCTTTTTTTTTTTTTTTAACTTTTTAAGAAGTGTTTCTGCCTGTTTCATGGAGACAGACAGAACTCAGGGAGGGAAGTCAGGGTTTTGTTAGATAATTATTGTCCTGGGGTGCCACTTCTGTACCAGCCAGTCCCTCTCATTCTCCCCCCCTTAGAGAAGGGAAGCAGTTAAAAGCCACACAGCAGGAAATGGCCTGGAGCGGATTTAAGTAATCCGGCTTGTGCATCCTCAGAAAATATTTTGAAGAGGCATTTATTATCTAAGGCCGTTTCTAAAGTTCTTCCCTTACATTCAGATCGAGTAAAGACACAGAATTGTAAGCACAATAAAGATGAGTCAAAATAAAGGTGACTCTCTTTAAAAACAGACGGGTCTCACTTTTAGCCTTAGCTGTATCTTAAATCTTCTTCTCTTTTCCCTCTGAACTTTCTATTTTAGATTTTATACTGATGCGTTCTTTTTGCTTTCTTTCTTCAAGTTGACCTTCTAATTACTACCTTCCCATCAGTAATATGTGATTCACAATTTATCCTTCTTTTGAGATCTTTTTTTCAATGTTGATGGGTTTTCCCTTTTCTTTGTGCATATTTGTACATATTTGAAATAGCCCCAAACTACAAATAGCCCAAATGTTCATCAACCATTGGCAGTTTCTAAATCTCACTCATGGAGGGGTACCCCCTCATCTATTTACATTCTTTGCTTCCCTGTTTCGGGGGGACAGACTTTGACCCCAGTTGTGGGGACCTTATAGTGAGAACGTTTTACATTTGTCTCTGCCCGGTTCATAATATTTTATCAGTTTTAGACTTTTTTTATTTTTTGCATCAGCATTCCTAAAATATATAAATGATACAAATAAAATTTAGGGGAAAATTGATTACTTTTGATAAATATATATAGTTATGTAGCCATAATATCATTCCAATCACCCCTACAATTCCCCTAACCCCCAGCCCCAGGTCACCCCAAATCTGTTTTGTGTCACAATGATTTTGCCTTTTTGAGAATTTTGTAACAATGGAATCAGAATCATGTGATGTCGTGCGTGTGTGTGTGTGTGTGTGTGTGTGTGTCTGTTTTACTTAGTGTAAAACAAGGGATTCATTTACGTTGTCGTGTGGATCAGTATTTTATTTCTTTTCATTACCGAGTCATATCCCACTCTCTGTTTATCGTTCACTGTCTGCTGGACAGTCGGGCTGTGTGCACAGCTCTGCTTCTATGCATGAAGCTGCTATACATGTTGCATATACATACTCGCATCATGCTTTCTTGCTTGGTATTTTAAGGGATGCTGAAAATTGAAAAAATCGTGTTGTTCAACACTGAATCTCATGTTACTCCTGCATTGAGTATTGGGATTTGTTGCGGTGATCAATTATGTTATTGAGATTGCCTTGACCATTTCAAGATTTGCTTTTCAATTCGTTAGGGCGGGCACTAGGGGATTTTAGATCATACCGTGTATTGCTATACGAGATGTTTGCACATGACACACCCAGGCTGTGGGTTCTCCTTGCCCGCAGGCTACCCTTGTCCGACCACAGCTCAGAACTAGTTTCCACGTAAGCATGGGGTTCCCAAGAAGGGGGCACAGGCTCTTCATCCTTATGTCATGGCTGGGACTCACTGAATCTACACAGAAAGTTCAACTCCGGGTCCCTCCAGCAGTGATGCCATCCTTGACGGGCACTACCTGGTTCTTTGGACCCTCACCCCCTCCCCCCCTCCCCACAGGGATGTTCGCCAGCTTAATTCAAGTTTTTACAACCTGCTGTTTTCACCAAATATTTAGTTCAAGGGATATTTGGCATTTCTTTGGCACTTAAAGCCTTAAGTATTGCAGCATTTTCTGTAATGTATTTTATATATCCTTAGAGACAATCTGAGTACTTGCATTGCAGGGTGGGTGGCACAGCAACAGGGGACTTGGTGTGTACTGGTCACAGCACTTTATAAGTCACGGGAGAGCAATGCGGGCCAGCTTCACCGAGAAAAGCAGTCTCGCTCTTCCAAACATGTGTCATCGTTAAATGGAGAATCCAACGCAATGTAGAAAATACAGCTGTCTTCGGCAACGAGACAGAACTTGGCACTATCCTCTTCAGTGAATCCGTTTGAGAGCTACGCGTGTTAACTTGCCTTTTCCTTCGGGCTGGCCAAACTCTGCAAACAGCAACAGCCAGTGTGGGCCTGCGGATGGGGGGCTGAAGTCTGCCTGCGTTTTTTTCTCGAATCCCTTCCTCTCCATCGTTTCCGAGCATCTCATCCGTGTGGTTCCGTGGGCCGTGTTAAACCTAGCGAGGTGAGCCTGGCGAGGTGAGCAAGCTGTCACCCCTCCAGGGTGACAGATGCCAAGGCAAGTCCAGCTGGGGCAGGTAACACACCACACCGTTTCACAGCGGAAGGCCTTTGCCCTCAAAACGTCTTAAACGTCTTCAACGATACAGTTTGTTGTCACATGTAGGTCACATTTCGATTTCATTTTTCATTTCACTGGCGAAACTCGTTTTCTGAGAAGCTGCCAGAAAATAACCCCACGAAACTGTCAAGGTAGCAGGGATGGGTTTTAAGGTTAATGGGACAGTGGGTTATTCTCTGAGCATCTCCAGGGTTAGCGAGTTGGCCTTCGCTGCCGCCAGCCACAGGGGACGCAGGGTTCACGAAAGCTCCAGGCCCTGCTCTCTCGGCCTCTAGTCTCTCAATGGACCGTCCCCTCCCTCTTTCCTCCCCATAATTTCAGAGCCTGGCTGGCCCGCTGGGGGCCTTCATCCCCTCCCGTCCCTGAAAGGACAGGCTTCCCGGTGAGTCCCCGGGGGGGCGGGGGGCTCCTCCCCAGCAGCCGTGTGGTCTGGCGTCCAGACTGGTGCCCGCAGCCCCTCCCTGGGGCCAGCGCACAGGACAAGGGACGCCACCCACCCAGCCCGCCTGCCACTCATCCGCGGGCCTGGGCTTTACCCCGCTGTTTTCTCAAAGGAAAGGAGCAGAAAGAAAGAAAAGCCACGAATTCACAAAGAGTAGGAAGAGTTCTTTTGTTTGTTTTTTTTTTTGACAGAGGTATCCCAAGTCCTCCACGGGGGGCTCATGGGGATCCTTCCGCCCTGCCTTTCCGGGACCCACTGGTCCCCACGTCCCCACATCCCCGTGACCCCCGCCCCCACCCCAGCAGCCTCGCAGCGCTGGGAGGAGCGAGAGGACGAGAGGACAAGAGCACTGAACTTGGGCGCTCCTCACTGAGTGACAGTCACTTCCTGGCGTGGGCGACGGTTAAAGGCCTTTAAATGCCTCCACATGGGCACGGTCCCCGCCCTCACCAGCCGGGTCACTTCCCACGGGCGCTGGCTCTGCACGGGGCTCAGGACCCCTCCCCGCCCGCGCAGGGACCAGGCGACGGTCCAGGACAAGCCACCCGGGGTCACCCCGCACCTAGCAGTGACGCGCCCTCCCCGAGCCCGGAGCTTGCTCAGGCCGGGTTAGCCTCACGCTGGTGGCCACGGCGACGCTCTGTGACGCTCTGTGACGCGGCTGTCCCCTGAGAGCGGCGGGCAGCGCCGGGGCCGGCGGGCGGGCGGACGTGCGGAGGGACACCGCACCTGCCCCCAGGTGCTCCCGCCCTGCGGCCCCGCGCTGCCCAGGACATCGGGGTCCCCGGCCGGGTCCGTGGGTGGGGGCCGGACTCACAGCCACAGCACGGGGCGGGGGGGCCCTGTCCTCCCCACCTGGTCCGCGGCCCCACTCAGCTCAGAACCTCTGCCCTGCATGGGATCGGAGCTGCTCACCCCTCAAACCCCCGTGTTCCAGCCTGGGCGTGTCCCCTGTCCCCAAGACCCCCGGGCCGGGGGCACAGGGCCGTGGGCCCCACACAGAGGTGGGGACAGTGTGCACCCCAGCTCGTGGCGCTCCTCACTGTGGCAGCAAATTGCGTCTAACTTCTCCCGAACCCCACAGATGTCTCACGGGAAACAGCTCCTTCGGGAGGGGGCCTGCGCCCCGCCCCCCGAGGTTCTCAGTCCTGGGACCCGGGGTGGGGGGCCTGCTGACACCCCGTCCCCTCTGCCCCCCACACGGCCACGACTCCAAGATCCCCCACTTCTCCTAACACCTCTGAGAGTGACAAACACACAGGGACAGTCACACGCAAGGGCCACTGGGTGACCTGGTGGGGGTGGCTTCTGTTCTCGCCGACACTGAGGTGAGCAGCCAGGCTAAGGCGCCCCGCCCTCTCGCCTCCCCAGCACCCCACACCGCAGACCCCCTGACCGCAGGGAACCCCCCGAGTCTCCGCGGTGGCTCGGCTTGTCCCCAGCTCGCGGTCACCTCACTCCTACCCCGGCAGGCCCGGAACGCTCCGGCCTCCGCTACTTTGCACGTCACGAGAGCGCGCACGGTCCTCGGTGTCCTCCTGGTCACACTGTCACAAGGCGTCCAGGACACACGACCAGGCTTAGTCCAAAGAGCTCAGGGGACGAGGGAGAAACCACCACCGCGAAAGGGCGACTGAGAGAAGAATGCAAACGACACCATTTCCAAACTGTCACCCGCGGTGCGCGGGTCTCGCGGGGCCATCACGTGGCCCGCATGCGCGGACCTGCAGGGCGGGGGGCCCTCCAGCTGGGTCCCGGCGGCTCTGAGCTGGGTGGGAACCGCGTCCGGGCAGTGAGAGCCACCCTGTGATACTGCCACACGCCATTTCTAGAGTCCTGTCCTTTTGCTGGTGGCTCTCCTCCTTTGGACCGAATGGCAAGGCCTAAAAATACATGTTTCGGTTTATCTTTGTTTTCTAAGAAATGTTCCTTTCACACTGCTCTCAAGCACCAGAATCTGGCAGAGGCCGCTTTGTATTTCTAGGAGTGTCTGCTTGCGACATCCCTGGTTTCTAGCTCTAGCTGGCTTCCCTCGTCCACACAGCACCTCTCACCTGCTGCTCCCTCCATCGGTAAAACACTCTGAGAAGCTCCGGGCCCCACACTGTCTGAATGTTTGTATATTTTACAACGTTCCCCAATCCCAATTTCTGTTAAACTTAAAAAAAAATCAGAAGCAGTGAAAAATCCAACCGGAACTGCAAACGAGGAGATGTACACCCTGGTCACGACACACGTGTCACCAGCGAGTCTCCCTCTCACATCCTGTGGGGTCACACGATCGTCTCGGCCTCCAGTCCCCGGAGGGAAGGTCAGAGGTTGGATTCTAGCTGTGTGGACCTCCTTACGGATTCCACCATCATCTCTTCTGACAAAAGAAAAACAGCTTCGCGACCACCAAAACACTCGAAACGCCTCATTCTTCAAACACTCTTCTTTTTCTGATTGTCTCGAAAGCAGAGAGTCCGAGTTCATGACCATCCTTGACTGCGGACCACAAAAAGTCTCCGTTTCCCGTAATTCCTGAACAAATTTCAGTGCCCCGGGTTTGTTTAATAATACACAGCAACGGCGAGAACAGTATCTTAGACGCACAGAGGCCTTTATTCCTCAAAGCTGTAAGGCTGGGACGTGTTTGAACAAGTCCTTCAGCAAAAACAGCAACGACAATTCTGTTCAACGCTTGGTGTGTGGCCGGGCCTTTTGTTACGTGCTCTGTTTGCGTCAACATGCTTAGTCGTGACAATAATCTCCCTCTATAGGTGCTCTTACGATCCGCATTTACAGATGAGAGAGCGAGGCCCAGAGGAGTGAACAGCCCCCAAGGTCACCAGCCAGTCATCGGGCCCAAGGTCACCGGGCCCAGTACCGCCTCCCGCCATTGGGGTTTCCAGGTCCTTGGAAAGGACACCCATGCCCAGCCGTCTTAGCCAATGCTGTCCTCCCCTTATCCAGCCCAAGGCACAGGCCTCGCCGTCCAGAGGTGGCGTGCCACAGAGCTGCTGGAGGGTACCCTTCAGGGACACTCGCTTGCATATGGTCACGTAGTTTCATAAAATGCGGTCAATAATTTGAGTGCGGTGAAAACTCTTTTCTCTCTGACTCCATTTCCCTCTCTCCCCCCATCACGTTTCCCTGTGAGGTGGTGTTGGAGTGGCTACAGGCATTCTGGAACATTCAGTGGGAATTTGAAGAGGGAATACATCTAGTTTGGGCTTAGAGCAATGGGCATGTGGGACTTGCAGTCACATCCGTGGATAGTGATGTCATCGTAGGCATCTTATGGTCACCATGGCAGCGCTTTACCTCCCTCTGTCACATCATCTATGTGGTGACATGACAATGTGGTATGGGGGAGGGGTTATGGCCCTGTAGAGCACGGCCCCTAAAGCCTGGGAGTGGTAGAGAAGTTTGGAAACACAGATGCACAAGCTGGTCCATTAGGTGATTATCCTAATTTCTCAGCTTACACATAGTTGGGATTCGAAAGAAGTATTCCAAAGATGCTAGCATTTTACACGTGACTACCTAGAACAAGACGTTATGGATAGAGCTAAATCCACCTTGGATAACAATTATTTTCTCGTCTCACGCTAGAAACATATATTATAGAAATGTTATCATATAATGACTCAAAGTGTATGCAAGCGAGAAGTCTGGGGGAGGAATTACAGACGCGTGTCTGGCAGTTCATGAACGCAAAAGTTCCGTTATTTCTCTCGAATGTGTTAGATATGCTGTTTCTATCAGGTTTGTAAATCTGAAGTTCGCAATCTACTCTCCGAATGCCTGGTCACGGCTGCCCATTTGCCTTCCTGGTGGGGATTTTCCTGGCACCATGCTGCTGCTGGCACTGAATTCTTCTCTCAAGGAAAGGTGAGCCCCCGGCCTCCAGGGGACCTCCAGTCTCAGAAGCGGCCACCACGAGATCCTGTGACGGCCCTAACAGGAAGTGACACAGCGATTCGGAGGTGGACGCCAGGGGGGGACATCGAAGCGTCAGAGAACTGTGGACAGGTGTGGCACAGCACCAGAGTGTCACGATGGCCTGTGACGCCACCACGGTGACGAACAACTGACCCTCCGGCAAAGGCCGTCGTTACGTCTGAAACACCATCATCCGGCCACGTTTCTTCTGCGTTCTACAGAAGAAAGACGCGTTTTCAACCCGGGGATGAACTCACAGTTCCCATCGATCGCATGAGAAATCATGTGACACAGGGTCACTTTGTTCCCCGTCTTATGAGTGCAGTAGCTCGTTTTCAGCGCTCTGCGCCACCCAGAACTGTCGTCGGTTTATCAGACGTGATCTGATTCCTCGCAGTTGCGATCCTGGCTGTGACAACGGGGGTAAGAGCATCAAATTCTTGCAGGCAAAACACACGCCCAGGTGTCTGATGAGAGAAAAGCCGTTTTGGACATCGTGTTTTTGTTTGATTTTTATGAACAAACCACTTTGACCAAACAAACCAAGTATAAACCGAGTCGGAGTCCAGAAAAATAATAATACCGGATATTAAAAGCAATTTTGGACATTATTTTCAGGACAGTATTACATGAAAACCTACAGTTGTGCGGGCAGCACACTCAATCATTTCTGCTATTCTCCACAAGCGGGGCTCAAGGAGACACTTTAAATGGAGATTTATGTTATATATTTCAAAGAGGTCCAGAAGGATCGTTTAAATCCTATTTCAATTTAATTTTAAGAACAGACGGAGATTATAGAAAGGAGTTGGATACATGAGCAATGTGTGAGAATGTGCACGTATTAGACTATATCACTATAAATACAGAGAATCAGAACAAAAAAAATATTCCAAGAAAGGAAATTGGGGCCCAATCGTGATTTAGTTCACTCCCTTTTAAATTACCAGCCAAATGGAAGTTCTTCGTGGAATGCTTTAAAATTTTAATATTTCAAGAATACAGATACTCAGAATCCCAACTGACTTGGTCTGGGATGGAGTTTGGGCGATGTTATTTAAAAAAAACAAAAAACAAAAAAAACTCCCCAGAAAATGCTAACGTGTAGCCGGAACTAATGACCTCCTGGCCTGTCAGCCTGCTCGGGAGTGGTTTCTGGGGCCAGGCACTGCCCAGCTGTGTTCACACTGAGTGACAGTCAGGGGTACCTGATGGAGAAAACTTGCTTTATGCAGAGAAGAGTGGAATATAATATGCCGGGGAGAGGATGAGCATAATATAGCTTAACGGACCCATCGACGGTACCTGATACCAACTCCTTGTAAATTAAAACCCCGATGAGCCTTCCTTGTCTCACACTTCCTGTTGTCCACAGAAATTTCTGGAAGTTCTCTACTGCTTCACAGCGTCACGAAGCTGGCTGGCCCTGCCTTCCCCGCCACTCAAAAGAGGCTTCAGGATCTTCCTGGAAAGGTGGCGCAGGGGCCTTTACCCTGGAGGTCATCCATCTCACTCTGCCGAGACGCTGTCCTTCGAGTAGTGACTGTGCGTTAGCACACCCGGGATCCCGGGGGACTTCGAGGTCATCCCTCTCCCCACCCCGCAAAAAAGAAATGCCGCCAAACGGTTTCCTAAACAGTAGGATTTATTTCAATGCTCACATACAATTAAATGAGACAAACTATTTACAGAAAACGTAAGTACAAAAAATATAATACAATTCATATTGTACAGAATCGGGGTTCTCTTATTTTGTCAAAAGATGAATCGGTTCGCGATACAGAAACTGGCAATTCACCCAGAGCGGTGAATGAGTGTGGCATTTTCACTTCTGTAAGAGCAGCTCATTCTGGCTCACACATGTCTGTCTTCCTCAGGGTTGAGGCTGGGAGCAGGTGCCAGCGAGTGTCCGCCGAGTGGTCGGGTACCACCCCGCCCCCGCTTCCTTCTCTGAACTTCCGCAATGGTGCCAATGTCACGGCCAACGCGGCTGCCACGACTGGTGTCTCCAACTCATTTTGGAAAACGACGTATCTGTCAGGTGTCATTAAACCACTGTTTTAGACATAGAACTGGACATCTCTCAAGGGATCACTTAAGACCAGTGAACTGATGGACAAAAAAGATCAAAGCGAAGACCACTGGGAATTTGCATTTTGCATTCTAACATTTCAAGCGAAACCTTGAACATTGAATATAAGGACTCAGAATACGTGTGGTGCACCCAACGGCCCAATCAGAAAACACTCGGCAATCCACAAATATTCCACTTTCTTCCTCAGATGAAGGGGAAGGTGATGCTGACTCATTCCAGAAAATCTCCATTATGATGAATACCTATGGCCTTTAAAAAAATTAACTTAAGGTCAGTAACTTCCTGCCAGTTTACCAAAGGCTGACGTGGGATTCAGAGAAGGTTCGATGAGAATAAATGAAACAATCCCAGGTAAGTTTATTTTGTATCACAAAACAGCAAAGGCAAAGTAACACAGCATGAGGCATGGAACATTTTATAACGTTTTCAGAAGTCACGTCCAGTGGCATCACACACACGGTTTGTTACACACTTTTGAATAATCCCACATTGGACCAAGGTCGTGCGTTTCCTTAACCGATGATGTATTACTTTCGGTGGTGAACGCATGTGCTCGGGTTAAAGGTTCATACTGTGCTTTGTTGCCGAGGGCAGAAGTTCAAGCTTGATTTTGGTCAACAGTCATGATCCAGGGGGAAAAAAAATCAACATCAGCAGAGAAAACAGTTAACGTTCTTAACCTAAATTAAGAGTGACAACTTTGTGAACTTGTGACGCAGTTTCCCCATCGACGTACAGAAACAACCAGCAGGGAATATTCTAGATGGTTGCCTTCCACTCACCTCATCTGTGGCAGCTGTCACCAGCCTGTGTCTGATTTTCCTGTAACTATAGACTTGTCTGAAAAGGGACAGTGACAAAAACCCATAATTTATACAGGCATCACACCGATATTCCTACGCAGAGCACATGCTAAGATATTTTGGGGAGGATGTCAGATTAGAGTGATGTCAGCTTCTTACAGGTGGAGGCCGGGCTCCCCTAAATTCTGAACACACCATTGTATCTCCTCCATGTCACAGCCCCAGTGCGGACGAAAATCACACCTGAAGATGATGGGCTTCTTAGTCACTTTCTATTCCTGAGTTCAAAGAGGTGTAGAAAGAGGATTTTCTTTAGAGAATAGCCAATCAATCCTCTGCTTCGAATTGGACCCGATACTATCCAAATGGCATGCTAAATCGACATCTTAAAAAGGCACTGGCGACTTCTTATAGAAAATTAAATGATGGGGACTGGCAGAGGGCGGGCCAAGAATGCTCTCTCCTCAGCAATGTGACAGGACTGTTTAAATTTTTCCAGAACCCGGATTTACCTAACGTGTGAACTATTTTAACGACCATTCATCTAATACTTGGACCTTTGGCATTTCACAGCCAAGAAGCCGAGAAAAACACAGGAGCACGTCTGAAAAACTGGCCTCATCTTTCTTAATATGGTAGAATGAAATTTTTTTTTTCTGTGCCCAATAAAATGGTTTGTTTAAGAAATGTCATAGAGCGTTTTTCTCTCTCTCTCTGTTTCTCCTTTCAGGTCTTGTGGTGTCCTTGACGAGTTACCGTCATCATGCAAACAAAGCATCACATGTTTGCTGAATGAGAATTGCTTTTGACCCTGACCCTGGTGGCGGGCAATCAGCTTGATTGCTTTCTGTGTCAGAACTAACGTGATCTGTCGAAAACACTGTGCGAGGCAGTTTTCACCGGGAAGGGAACACTTTGTGTCAGGTTCTGAATTTGTTTTTGACGATGCTCTGAGTCCCTTTGCAGAGTGGGCTGTGTTTTCAAGAGAGAATAATAGTTCTCCATGGCTGACGTTTCTGGAACATGTACTTTTTTTTGACAAGACAACGTGGGACCATTCAGTAAAACTGATTCATCTGCTAAAAATATATATATGACCCATCTTTAACACAAGTCCTTATAAATTTTGTGTTCTTCTCCTTCCTGTAAAATGCAGGTGCCCTGCAGGGCTGACAGCTGATGGCTCACCTCGCCTGGACAAAGGACCCTCAACAACACTGGGAACCAGTTCTAAAGAGTTTAAATGTGAGACTAAAGCCAGTTCCTCATGTGAGCCAGCCAAGCTGCAACCGTATCCAGAAATAACCCTAAAAATTAACTTGTGATTAATGATGTCATTTGATATAGGTTCCTTTAGCGGGATTAAATGGCTTGGTGCAGCTTAGAAGTATTAATTTCTAACTGTGCTTCTTGTAGTAAGAGAAAAAAAAGGAAAGGAAAGAGAGAATGAAAGAGTCGCACAGAAATGAAAAATGTGACAAGTGTCCCGGAAGGTTCTGGCAGGAACCCCAAGCATCTGGCCTAAAGGAGAGCTGCTGTGTGAAGGAGGCCCCCCTGGAGTGGTCGGGACCCCCGTGAAAGCCCCCACATGGGCTCGTGCAACCACGGGGGAGTGTGTGTGTGGGGGTGAGGCATGGACACGTGGGCAGTAGCAGCACAGTGGTGGAAAACCAGAGTCTGTCCACAGCTGCTTAAAACACTTAGATCATAGCTAAAATTATTGTAAACCAATTGAACCCTGGTAAAAGGATGAGAGAGAAAGAGAAAGAGAAAGAGAGAGAGAGGGAGAGAGAGAAAGAAAGAGAGAGAGAGAGAGAGAGAGAGAGAGAGAGAGAGAGAGAGAGAGAGAGAGAGAGAGAGAGAGAGAGAGAGAGAGAGAGAGAGAGAGACACACACACACACACACAGGGAGAGAGAGAGAGAAAGCCAGAATGATTTTCCTTTGAATAGAATGTCAGGTAACACAAATGAGGGGATTTCTTTGCAGTGATAATCGCAAAGATCTATGTAATCAACAACATGAACATTTGCTGTGGGAGGAGGGTGCTGTCCAACACCGATTACAGACCAGCTCCCATGTCATTTAGAAAGCATTTCCCATTAAGTCCAGTGATGCTTCTTTGCGATATTAGTATCCTCTTTCCTAGAGGAAATAGAAAGACTTTTTAGCTTAGAAAACTAGGGGAGGAGGGATTAAAAAAAAAACAAAACAGCTAAAATGTGCTACACAGGGAGGACATTTTTTTTTCTTACAGAAAAGCGATGAGATGGGATGAAGCCTCCAGTGAAAACCGAACCCAGGAAGGATTAAACGGCCATCAGGCCACCTGCACCTCCCACCCGGGGACTCTGCAGAGACGGAGGGTCCCACAGAGCACACAGGGGACGAGGCAAGGCGACCTCCGCCCCCCACTGCGAAGTCCCAGGACATCATTCATCTGCACCCCGTCAGGCTTCCAGAATCCACCCGCCATGAGCACTTTAACTCCAATGGAGCCGTTTCTGCACATTTAGGGGCCTGAGAATATTCTGAACTCACCCTTACTAACCATAGTATTTCCCCAACACTTTATAAAACGGGTTCTTTACATCGGATAGGGTAAAAACACACATAGGCTAATAAGTCCGTGCTCCTCCTTGCCCATACTATACATTTTCACAGATCTGAAGGCTCTTGACCAATAAGGACATGTTTTAATGTCCACCCAGACCTATATCACGGTGCCCAGAGGCGTTAGATGGCATCTTTCAAACTTCTTGCTACTTTCAGTAATTATTCGACCCGCTATCATATGTTGTGTATCGGTGGTTGATGACACATTTATCCTCCTACTATGAATAGTGTTTTAACACTCCAACATGCCGATCAAGGAGCAGCGCTAAGAAACACAGGAGCATTAAAGACCTTACGTGCAGACCCCAATTTCTCAGGGTGCTGCAAAGCCCATCTTGTAATGCAGAGCCCATCACCTCCATGCAGGGAGAAGGGAGCGAGTGCTTGGGAAGGCAACACTGAGAACACAACCAAAAGGCACCACAGCGAAACCTCTTGTCCTCAGCCAGCCCGGAGGTGGCCTGGTCCTTGGGGAGCAGATGGCCACGTCCGGGGATGGGCAGCGGAGAGCGAGCCTTCCACATCATCGGCGCCCTGGGGAGGGGCTGACCGCCTCGCGTTACGTTAGTTCAGTCAGGGAGATGGCAAACAAAAGTTGGCTTTCTTTAAATGTCAGTTCTTCCAACACTTTCCATAACACATGGAAAATGTTTTTAAAAAGTTGTTTCCAAATATATTTCAGGACTCCTAATACTCTCTTCACTGGCATCGTGAATGTTCAAGGGGTTGCTTTGCAGGGGGAGAGGTGTGGAGTGTATCCAACAGCGAAACAGGTGGTTATTTTAGGGGCTGGCTCTTCATGCTGTTGCTACGGACCCGGCAGGTGGGCTTCCCGGGCCGAGCACGTGGCCAGGGGCTCCCCGGAACCCCACGAAATGCAGAAGTCTGAATAAGGCTGGTTTCGCAGCAACCTGCAGAGCGCTCTACCTGTCAGCACGTCTGTGCCCCTGCCCTTCCCGCCCGCCTCCCCTGTGGTGACATAGCAAGAGCATCTAGACCAAGGGTGGAGTGCCCCCCCCCCCCACCTCAGGCCACCGCCTCTGCGGATGCGAATCAGGCGGGAGGGACCCTGGGCGTCCTCAGGCAAGACTCACTCCCCGTCCAAGCACACAGGATTCTCCAGACTGGGCGAACCACCGTGTGGACACACTCCTGGTCTTTGTTTGATCAGTACTATGGACCTAAGCACTCGTGTGTGCGTGTGTGTGCGCATGCGTGTGGGGGGCTCTCATATAAGGTGACGATTCTCTCCAATTAAAGCATCGTGAAGATGTCTGCTCACGGGCAAGAAGAGTTTCCTCTCCCTGAAGACTCGTTCCAATGGAGGTGGGATTATTCATTAAAAAGCTCAAGAAAACAACTGACTTGTTAGAAAAACGGACTGGACACACACACACACACACACACACACACACCATGGCTCATTCGACCACGATCAAGGACTGAAGACCCGATCTTTACGACGGCATCATTAGATCTGTGTTGCCGTTAAGGACAGCTATTTTCTGGCAGTGATGGGACACTCGTGGCTTGAAATGCACTTGAAGTTACCCAAACTTCGTCTCTGAAGTCTCGGAAACATGGGCAGTCACGTAGCACAGGCCTTGAGGAACCGGGGAAGTACGAGAAGCTAAAAACATAAGGGCTGTTAGTACTCGTCGTAATTATTGAGATCTGTAAAGTAGGCGTTAGAGTAAGTCTTCCCCGTGAGATGTGGGTTGAAGTACTTGTTTCTTTCCTCGAGGATCAAGTTGTTTTTGTTAAATGCCTGTAAAAAAAAAAAATAAATAAAAATAAAATCAGAGATTTGCAAACGCTCTGTAAGGGGGCGTGGGGTTCAGAAACAGCAGGCTGAGGAGACAGCTGTGTTGTGTCTGAGCTCTGTCTCGATGCTCCTCACCTGCGTCCTCACCTTAAATAGTGTCTTGAAGTCGCGGACTCACAACCTCAGTGAGGCTGGCAGTTTTGGGGGGGTCTTTCGGTCTATTTTGAATTGTAGACTGGAAGCGTTAAGAGTTGAGAAATGTAAACCTAAACCTCAAGGAAACTGAAGACTCTGGTGCTTTCAAATGAACGAACACTGGAGTGTTCTCACGTCTGAGAAGATGTTTAGCGGCTTCGTGATGACCACGGGTAGATGCGTTGATGAGACAGCTTGACGGAACTTAAGCAAATGCATGGAATGTCAAGTTTCTTTCCCTTTTCTGCACTCGTGAGGGAGTGACAGCAACGGGCCCTTCTGACACAGGTGTTTTTCCTTATTGATGATCATTAAAGCCAAGTGTGCTTTCAAAGAGCTGGACTACCCCAGGTGGAGGGCACTTACTGGACCAAAATAAAGATGAAGGCTGGCAGGCAGAGGCCATGTGCTCAGGACTGGTCTGGGGAGGGTACAAGAAGGACGTTCCCTTTGAGAAGGACTGATTAGCCACCAGGCAGGAGTCAGTGTCCCCAAGTCCTCCGCTCTCTAGTAGCGAGATGTCTGATGTCTTCAGTGGCTATTGGGTCTTCACAGAAGACCAACTAATAATCTGCACTTGGACCCATGATGCAAATGCCTCAAATGAAAACTATATTTTCTTTTTTTTTTTTTTTTTGGCTAGGCACTGTTTTATATATATTGACTCCGTTGATTTTCATTATTTTCCATTTATTAAGGAGAAAATGGAGGCTAAGTGAGTGGGAATAACGAGCCAGTTCGGCCGGCTGGTAAGTGACTGGTGACCCCAGTTCTGCCAGGCCCCGATGCCCGCCCCCCCCTCCTTCCTGGGGATGAGGGTGCTGGCCATTTACTCTGATTTCTGGATCAAACAGTGGATTCGTCACCCTTGAGAAAAATTTAACAAAACACACCGGTCACACAGCCCTTTCCCATCACCCAAAGTTAAGGAACTTTCCTTGTGCTTATTCGTGCTTAAAAAATGATTTGAACAGCATCTTTATAATAACGTAACCGTTTCTCTCAAGATGCCCCATCCCGGCGATTCCGAAATGGACCTGTGCGTGTGACTGCCCAGCCCTGGTCCTCACGGCCACCGCCCGGTGTGGGCTGGTTCTCGGCCCAACAACCTCTTCTCTTGGACAGGAGCCCCCTTCGGATGCCGAGGGCACAGTGGAGGCGGAGCTGGACGCTGCCCAGTCACCTGATATTTCTGAGCATTTTATTTCCTGTCGTTTCCATGTCCCATTTTTCATCTGCATCCCCTCGACGAGATGCCACCTTTCCACAGGCAAAGCAAAACCAAAAAGGCGAGTCCCCCATGATGGGAGGCTCGTTACCTTGGCCCCGCCCCCGTCGCCTGCGCCCCACCCCCACCCCGCCCCGCCGGGAGCCCCTGGGGCCACCCACCTTCCCCGCCCCTCACCTTGATGGCCTCCACCGAGTCGTACTTGTCCAGTTTGTTGATGTGGTTGGTGATGCTGGTGTTGAGCGGGGCGGGCGCCACGGGGTGGATGACGGTGGCGTCGTGGGACTGCTGCTGGTAGCGCTGGCAGTAGGTGTAGACGAGCAGCGTCAGGAGGCAGCCCAGGATGGAGCTGCTCAGCCCCACGGCCACCAGGTGGAACATGTTGAACTCTGGGGAGACAGCGTCACGGGGCGCTCAGTGGGAGGGGCCGCCGCCCCCCCCCTTGGTCCACGTCACAGGTCACCGCACCTGCCCTCGGCTCCGCACGGCCACCGAGGTGCTCCTGCATGGTGGGCACGGCGGGCTTTACGTCACCTTCGTGCATTACGGTCAGCCCTTTGGCGGTCACCTTGATATGCTAGCAGAAGCGTGTTTGTTGTTTGCTTGTTTGTTTGTTTTGATTTAAGGGCTTATACAAGGATGCTCTTCCGTTTCGAGGGTGGCCCTGCTCTGTGCCCCGTGGGGCGGCTGGGACACTTTTGCTCCAGGCTCCTCTCGAGCTGAGCGTCCCTGCGTGCAGCACGGCCGAGCCCGCCAGCAAAGCGGGCGCTGTCACTGCTTCCCGTGTCATGCTGCTCGCCGGCTCACCAGACGCGCCCCCGGCTGCTCTATCAGCTCACTCTGTTTAACAACGGGCTCCCTTTGCCCAGTTCTTGTGTTTTTTTCATTATGTTTTTTGAATGCCTGTATGTACACATTGTATAACATCAGAAAGTACAAAAGGATCTATATATAAGAATGGAAGTCTTTTTTCTTTCCTAGAGGGAACTCCTGGACCAGTTTCTGGTGTGTGTTTCTGTGTGTGTGTGTGTGTGCGCGCGCGTGCGTGTGCATGTGTGTGCGTGTGCATGTGCGTGCGTGTGCGTGCACGTGTGTGCGTGTGTGCATGTGCATGCACGTGTGTGCGTGTGCATGTGCGTGCATGTGTGCGCGTGTGTTCATGTGTGTGCACGTGCGTGCGTGTGCATGTGTGTGCGTGCATGTGTGTGTGCGTGTGCGCGCGCGCATGTGTGTAAACATCACCCCGGGCAACACTGTTTTCACTCACACTGTATTTTGGAGAGTCTATAAAGAAAGTGGTTCACTCCAAAGAAAGAATTTGTGTCAAAAGAATAAAATACGACCTCTGAACAGTCATAAAGTGGCCCTCTGTCTTATTTTTTCCTGTGTGACAGCATCTTTCATTTACTTTCCTCGAGTCGTGAACACAAAACATCGAGGAAACGAGCAGACACGGAGCTACGTCTCTCGTGTAGGACTGGCGTCGGTGACACCGAGGTAACATGAGCAAGATCTGCGTAACGTCTGAGAAAGAACAGCAAAAAAAGAATAATATATTCATGGCGTGTGGCGTCGGTAAAAACCCTTGATGATGACAGTCTGCAGCCCGTCGGGGGATGAGGGCAACCCGTGGGCAGCGCCGGTGACACCGGCGGAGAGAAAATTCGACGAAGCAGAACAGAATCTTGCTTCTCTGCTCTGCTGGCTGCATGCGGCCGACTGATGGCCTGTGGATTTCTGATCTAACGTGTCCCCCCTGCATGGAATGCATCCTGGGGACCCGGCTTTCCCACCACCGTGGGCCACCACGGGGTGCTGTGTCACTGAGGCTCCACCCTCCACCCCGATCTGTCCGCTCGGGCCCAAGCAGAGCTCCTGGAGACGCCTGCTGGGCACCGGCAGCTCCGGGTGAGTCTGAAAAACTGCAGAGCGAAGCCCCCCGGGCCCCTCGGGGAGAGAGGCCTGCAGGTCCGCCCCCCGCTGCCGGGTCCTGGGGTGTCTGCACCCCAAGGGCGCTGCCTTCGCCTCACCTGGGGTCACGGCAGAGGCTGGGCACCCCTCATTTACTCCTAACACCTGACTTCCCGCTCCGTGCTGCGCCCCTGTGCTGCTCCCCGCCACCACGTTCCGGGGACCGGGGCCCTGAGGGGTGCGGCCCCGGCCCCGGGGGTGTGGGTGGGGACGGACGCCCCGCAGAGGCTGCCTCCTTCCGGGCGCGCCGCGAGCGTGGCCCGCGGGCTCCCACCGCACGGAGCCTCCAAAGCGACACGAAGCCCCTGACGCAGGCCCCGTCACTAGAACATTCTGCAGTTTCCCCGCCCCTGACACCCGCCTCGGCTTCTCACTTCCTGTCTGGTCAGCGGGTTGACAAGGTGAAAGGACTCTGTAAACCTTGCGCTTTTCCTGGTGTTGTCTGTGGCCTCGAGGGCTGGGCAGCTCCCAGCCGGGCTGGACAAGGCCACGGACGTCCCACCAGCCACCGCTGCTGACCGTGGTGACACGGTCCAGCTCTGCGCTGGGCAGGCCACGGCGGCTTCACACAGGTCACCTCCTGAGGGTTTAGGGTTTGGACTCCCGGGGGTCGGTGCCGGGTTCGGATAAAGCCCTTTCTGCAGCACCGATGGCACCTCTTATGGTGACACGTGGAAGACGCACGACGCTCTCTCCGCGAGCCCCGAGTCTGACATTAGTCACGTGAACCGTTCCCACAGGTGCCCGGGGACGGCTGGAGACCACCGATGATGACACGGCCTCACAGGGAGTGTCTCACGCCACTAGACATAGCTCCCCGCGTTGAAAGATGGCAACAGACTCACGTTTTGCTGCATAGGGGGAAAATAACGCGTATTAACTCCCTTCAGAATTTGCTTAGCGTAGCTCTTTGCTTTGAATGTGTTCTTTTGGCCGTGAGCTTGGCCAGTGGCACTGGAATCGCTGGTTCAATGGGCTGATTTTCTATGCGAGATTTGTTCGATTTTTTCGACAGGCTGTCTCCCTGCATCCCTGTTCGGTAATTGTTTTTATCCATCAGCCGACAAGCAGATCCACTGGACCTCTCGTAACCCAGCTAGCCTGGTGTGTCAATCAATGTCAGCAGCCTGAAGACGTAAAACTCCGTTTTGACGGTGATGGAGATAGTGACGCTTCTGTGATTTCATTGACAGCACCTCGAGGCTTGACTGCATGGGGCGTCTGGCACCCATGACTCACAGAAGCAGCATTTTAGGATGGGAATGGGCTTTACCCCGTGTCCTCCAGGATCCTCAAAGCCTTTGGGGGACCCATCCCCCCACCCAGAGAGGGCCGGCCGAGGAGAGTGGTTGTCAAACTTGTGGCGGGCATGGCGGGCCTGTCAGCTCTGTGGAGACGTCAGCTGGTGGCCTCACCCAGGACAGGGTCGCCCCTACAACGCTCTGAGGGCAGATGCCCCTGGACCCCGGGTGTTGTCCACGAGTGTCATCTGACCAGGGCTGCTGTGGGTCCAGCCCCTGGACACAACCTCCCGCCCCGTTTCCCATGGTGCTCTGGGCTTAAAACTCACACCCGGATGCCACGGCCTGGATCCAACCTGGTCCCACTGCCCGGCTGCCTGTGTGACTGACCCTCAGCCAGGGACCCCACACCTCGCTGACCCTCAAAATTCCTATTTACATACTGCAGGTAAAAAATCCACGGCTAACATCCCTTTTCTGTACTTCCCCCAAACACCATCTCTGGAAATGGCTTTTCATCGCTGTGTCCGGCAGCGGAGCGCGGCCTGACCTGGCCTCCTGCAGCGACCAGCACACGCATCGGCACGCGTGCTCATGCTTCATGCTTCATGGCCCCGTCGTTAAAGGGACTGAGGACAGAGCGAGCACGGCCCCCGACCCTGCAGGGGAGTCACGCAACATACAGAACAGGCCCCATCAAGAACTGGACACCACTGAGTCCAGGCCCCTTCCCCGTCTGCGCGAACCGTGGGCTTCGGCGCCTACATGGACGCTTTGGTAGGGGCCACTAGGGTCCTCCTGGCCATTTACGACCGTGTCTGGCACACAGCGATTGACCTAAAAACACGAAGGGATTCCTGTGGCTTCGATAATTTTTATATTCATCTTGTGGCTGGATCCCACGTAAGAGAATGCCAGTGTGGGAACCCGCTGGGCTGGCCAGGTCAGGCAGCGGACACTGTCGCCCTTCTCAGGGAAATGACTGTTAGTTCCAGAGGGGGCGGGGCTGTCTGAGACCCCACTGTAAGCTCCATGCCCCTCACAGAACTGGCACGGAGTGGCTGCTCAGCGAGGGTCATCGAGTGGATGGGTCACCAGGTGTCTGACTAACCAGAAAGAATGTCACAGATAGTGAACCCTTATTCAGTATAACCAGTGACGTGGCCACATTCCTAAAAGGTGCCTGCAAGCCCCAGACTGCATCAGGATGTAAGCACAGACCGAAGCCTTGCTTTTTTCCGTCTGACAAAGCCTATGAGGACCCACGTGGTGACGACTGCCTTTGTGTGGATTGTGGCACCGACTGCCAAAGGGGACAGAGCCTGAACCGGGGTCCACGGACACTCAGCCCCACCCTCCCGTCCAGACGGGGCAGACGCAGACAGCAAAGTCCAAACGTTTCACAGATTTGAGCCAGGTCGTGTTGATTTTTGTCACTCGGGGTTTCAGTGAGTTGGAAAAATTCCCCTAGAGATATCGGTATCACCCTATTTCCCCCTCCCAATTTTGTCATTCCAGCAGTCTGCAGATTTGAGGCTGGCTGCCATGAATTTGTAGGATAAACGTAAACAGAATTCTCGAATACTGTTTTACTCGTGGGAATTCTAACTGCAGATTTAGTATCTGTATAATATTGAGATATCAAATTCCCTGGTTCATAAAGCTTAGCAGTCATCGGAATCACAGCAAGGGCCGGTTAAACCACAGGCTGCCGGGCCCCACTCAGAGAGGTTCTGATTCCGTAGGTGAGGCCTGAGACTCAGCATTTCCGTCACGCCCCAGGCAACGCTGACGATGCTGGTGTAGGGACCCCACGTGAGAACCACCGACCCAGGTGTCAAACACTGACTCTAACGATTTGTGCCACCAAAGTGTACGGCATTTGGGGTCCAGGAGTTCCCCTGCCCCACCCCAGGAACCACGCGAAGAGAAATGATCAGAAAGCATCAGAAATCAATTAGGAAGGAGTGAAAGGAAGAACTCACCTCCGCACCTTTTCTCGTCCACGCTACTGGACCTTGCCACGGACACTTCTGGAAAAACAAACAAACAAAAAAACGGGATCGCGACACGCACGGGGTGATGGGAAGAAAGCTCACACGGACGTTCGTTTACAGCACGTCTGACGATTATGAGCAAAGTCTTCCCCGAGCGCTGTCGTCGATACATTGTACAAGGACATCGTGCTTCAGAAAAATGTAAAACTCCTGGCCCGAATCCCCGTCGCGACCCACCGCCATCCCCGGATCTCTGCACTGGAACCGTTTCGAAGCCACGGGAGTTGAGAGAGACGCATCTCGGGTTCAGCAGGAGGGACCACGGGGAACGGCTACAGCCCCCACCTGCGACTCTGCCCGTCTCCGAGGGCGGGAAGCGCTCCTGAGCACACCGATCGGCATCCCCGCCCTTACCTGGGAGGAGATTGGAATCGAAAGCGCACGCCCGGCTCTCGGTGGTGTTCCCGGAACACTGGCTGCCCACGGGGAAGAGGACGGCGCACTGGCGGGCGCGCACCTGCACCCCGGACGCGTCACACTCGGTCCAGGGTGACCACTCCGACCAGCTCTCTGCGGGGACCACAAGGGAGGAATGATGCAGTGACAGAACCCTCCCCACCCCCCGTAATCGATCCGGCTGGCAGCGTTGCCGTGGTCCCTGGGCTGCTTTAGGTTTTCACGCTGGGCTTGATGAGGCCGTGTATCAATGAGACGGACTCGTGTCTTCTGACCAGCCCGGTAACGAAAATACGCACGAGCGTGAATGAGAGAACGCGTGTATCTCTGTTCATAAATGATGCTTCACGCGTCTGCTAAAACTGACATCACTTTAGTGCTTTATAGGCACCGAGTCAGACCCTCGATAGGACAAGCTCGTCCGTGAGGGTCAGCCGTGCACAGACCGTGAGTCGGGGGGACGGGGGCAGGGGTGGGCGGGACAGGAGTCGTCTGTGTGGACGCGTGAACCCCAGGTGCTGAAGTCCTGTGGGCAGTGAGCGGCCGCCAGCGTTTTCTCTTCCGTTAAAGAAACTACGCTGCGGTCGATGGACTGAAGCTGAGCTGCCCTCGAGGTAGAAGTCGTCCTGTCACTGTCATGGATGCACATTAGGGTCCATGCACGAGTCCTGGGTTAAGGCCAGAGGATGAACAAGAGGCAGCCACTTCACCCCATGTGGAAACTGCGCTAGCGTTTGTTAAATTTCCCTGGTCTTGTGGGGAATAATGCTCGCGTTGTAAGTAAGGAGATTTTTTTTTTTTAAGGTGAGGCAACCCCTTGGGTGACCTCACGGATTGCAAAGACCTTGTCAGCTTACAATCCCTTAATTTTTAATTTTTTTACGTCTACAGCACCTGGTCTTCCTAGGTGGTCTCCCATCCAAGGACTCACCAGGCCCGACCCTGCTTAGCTTCCGAGATCAGAGGGGATCGGGCGTGTTCAGGGTGGCGTGGACGTAGACAGTAAGGAGGTTTCAAAAAATGAACTCTTGATATTATCTATGAACTATCAATCAACACAGAAACGATATTTTTCTGTGCGCTTTGCTTCCGAGCTCTTTTTAAATGTAAACATCATCTTTGCCGTTTAGGGAAAATTTGGGAATCAAACTTGTGCCTCCATCCACGCAAAAGAATACAATTTTCCCTTAGCAATGTGAAGAGTGCCTGTTTTTTTGGAATGATTGTAAGAATCAGGTTTCTAGGCACTTTTCGGTATATGTGGAATTTTCTAGAAAGATCTGTGGGCGGCAAGTGAAAAATGAAAACATGGGTGTTTCAATGTCAAAGTTAGACTCAGGAGAGAGTGTCTCATTCTGACCTCGAGTGGTCCTCATCCGTGCTCATTCTGGCCCAGGAGGTGGTGGCAGCCACCCCCCTGGGCACTGGCACCCATCACCCCCGGCTCAGACCCCAGCCCCCCCAGGTCTCCAGGCCTGTTCCTGTGAAGTGGCTTCACCAGGGCTGTCCCCGCACCCACCCCGAGTCTCTGCCACCAGTTCTGGCACCGGGGCACGGTGGGGACCCTTGTATGGCAGGACAACGCATGAAGAAGTCGCTCGAGGTGGGCAGTGCCGGGTTGATGGGAGCCCTCATCCAGTCCCCGCGGCGTGGTGTCACCCCTCCCGCCACGTCTAAGTCCAGGAAAGGGGGGAGTGTGGCCCCCGCCGCGGGCCCCGCTTACCTGGGCCAGGCGTGTCCCTTACCCGGGCCAGGCCGGGCTGTGCGCGTCAATTACCCGGGCAGGGCCGCATGTCACTTACCCGGGCAGGGCCGCGTGTCACTTACCCGGGCCGGGCCGCGTGCGTCGCTTACCCGGGCGGGGCCGCGTGTCACTTACCCGGGCGGGGCCGCGTGTCACTTACCCGGGCAGGGCTGCGTGTTGCACAGCGCCTCCTCCGTGTGCAGCCCCAGGCAGATGTCGCCGCCGTAGGCCGGCGCGGGGTTCGTGCACGAGCGGGTCCTCATGTAGTGTCCGCTGCCGCACGTCGCGGAGCATTTGGACCAGGGGGACCAGCAAGACCACATGCCATCCACTGGGAAGAGACACAAAACGTCCCCGTGAGTCTGACATCCGAACGTGCCCCGTCCGATGAGGCCGCAGAGGGAGGAGCGCGGGCGGCGCGGACACGGCGTGCCCGCCGGGGGCCACCGCAGTCGGGGCGCCTGGGGTCCCCCCTCCTGGCGAGGAAGCCCGCTCTGCGCACTCAGCGCCTCCTGTGTGCTCCCATGGGAGATACCTGCCAACAGAGCACGTGAGCATGAGGATGACGGGGAGCGCAATGTGGGTGCCACAAAGTCCCCGGGGACGACCGTGGACCACAGGTGCTCGCTGTGACGCCCACCTGGCCCAGGGCAGGTGGGCCAGCCGCGGCCTTCCTTTCCGCCTGGCCTACGGTGTGCGCCGGGACAGCCGGATGGCGCACAGGGGACAGGGGACAGGGGCAGCGAGCGACCGCGGAGGGTGCGGGGCAGGCGCAGGCGCACGGCGACCGAGCTGCGCCCACCGCGCAGATCCACCGCGTGTCTGTCCGTGCGATGCGCTAAAACCCAGGGCGCGCTACCTTCCTGCCACCAGACTCAGGCCGGACACACGGGCCACTTTTGTTCCTCCAAAACCAAGCAGAAGTGGCACCCCGACTTGCTGCTGCCCTGCCTGCCTGCCACCCCCCAACCCGGCACCCTCGTTCTGGTTCCTCCAGGCTGGCCTCCGGGTACCCGTGCGCCGGCCACCCGAACGCTGGAGTCAGGAGACGCCCCTGGACCTCGCTGTGCTCCCTCCGGCATCAGCTGACACTGCTCAGGCTGAGCCCGCTCGCCTGCTCTGGTCCGGGATTGCCGTGCGTGGTCCTCTGCCTAACCCCTCGCTGACCCTCGCTCTGGCCAGCCCACCCTGACGCTTTGCTGAGTCCCAGAGTGAGGCTGCAAGGCTTCTGTCAGGATGGCATCAGACTCTAATTAGTGAGCAAAACACCCGTCATAACCATGGCTAGCTAACTAAAGAGCGGAGAGAGACCCACTGACGCTATGGAGATAGCACCGTGTTTTACGTTCTCTGCATCCTACGTGAAATCCAACGGAGGCAGCCAGGACAGAGAAGCCGAAATCCTTACAGCCCAGGCCGTTTCCCAGAATGCCCTAGTTTGTGCTTGAATATGCCCTCTGTGCATCTTTACGGGGCGATGGTTTTCTTTCTAGGCGTAGGTATAAAGCAAGCATTTTTGAGAAACACGAGCAGAAACAGCACGCCTATGATGATATTGTAATTTGCAAAAAGTAACAAAACAAACCAAACCAAAACAAAACAAAGCTATTTGAACACAATTTTAAAAGGATCTTTGAATGCGACTGGGAATTTGATGATTCAGTAGTTTATCCAGACTTGCAGATGCCCACATGGAAGGAATCAGTTCTCTGACACTGGTTGTATCAGCAGGAAAAGCAGACTGACAAAGGTCTGCCTAGAAGGTTAAAATTTTTAAAACCCCTTTCCCGTACCTATTCTCACGGGGGGGAGCTCTTGCTATGGTGTTTCTCTGTCTATACCCCAAGCTGATCTCGAGAGAGTATGACTTGCATAGCCCACAACGAGGCTCAGATCAGTCACAGCGCCTTAGAAGAGCAGGTGTCACACAGCTGGGCTTTCTGAATGCACAGGACTCAACTGAGTTCCGGGCTCAGAAGTGCCTGACGCCTCCTTGCTGAGGTGCGTGTGGTCACGTGTTCGGGAATTTTCTAGGAGATGGGAGAGGGGACTGACACGGGCCCAGCTCAGCCCCTCAAAACCATCTGCTCCCAAGTGGCAAGGGACAGGGCCATTCTGGATGTGTCCACAACCCTCCATGGAATCTTGGCGCTCAGAAAGAAAACGAGAACGGAGCTATTTTAAGACATTAAGGTTATAGACACATGATCCTGGCTTGATCACCAAATCCGCTAAAATAAAACCGGCCACCAGACACGTTAGTGGGGGTGTCCGAGATGGCCCTGAGCCTGCACCCCAGAGCAGGGCAGCGCCCCGGCATCTGGAGGACTCTGCATGGTGGGTAGACAGCAATATAGACTCATGTCTGTAGCCGGGAGGCAGGGGTACACGGAGGGGTCCCGACATTCCCACGGCGCCCTCCCTGCTCGGTTTACAGCCAAGGCCTCGAGGGCGTCACCCCACGGGCCCCCTCACGGCCCCCGAGGGAGGAAGCGTCCGCTCTCCGTGCTGGGGCTGTGGGAAAGAACCGGCTCTGTGACCTTTCCCAGCCCTCGGCCACACGCGGCTGGGAAAGCGGGGTGATCGGAGGGAAGAGTCTCCTGAGGCTGGAGAAATTCAGGCGGAGACAGCCGAGCAGAGGCGAGCCGCTGGCGAAGTGGGGATGGTTTCGGGATCCTCAGCGAGAAAGGTGGGAACTCTGTATTCTCAGTTTAATGTAAATATTTATTTATCCTTCCACTCATCCATCTACCATCCATCCATCTACCACTCACACATCCACATACTTCCCCAACCATCCATCCATCACCCATGCAATCATCACCCATTCACCCATCACCCATCACCCATCATCCATCCATCCATCCATCCATCCATCCATCCATCCATCCATCCATTTTTTCCATCAACCATCCATCTCCCCATCCAACAAATATTCACTGAACACTGCCAGAAGCCAATTCCTTGTTCAAAAAACTCATTGGAAGTCTTAGCGAGTACAAGCAGACAAGAGAAAGATATAAAAGGTATCCAAATAAGAAACGAAAAAGTCAAACTGTTACTATTTGCGGATGACACGATGCTCTATACAGAAAACCCTAAAGACTCCACAAGAACACTCCTAGAAACAATAAATACAGTGAAGCAGTGAAGTCTCTGGATAAAAAAATCAACGTTCAACAATCCATAGCTTTTCTATACTCTAATAATAAAGTGTCAGAAAAAGAAGGGGAAAAAATGATTCCTTTTGCAACTGCAGCAAAAAGAATACCTAGGAATAAATTTAACAGAGCCAGTGAAGGATCTATATAATGAAAACTATAAGACCTTAATAAAAGAAATCGAAGAAGATTCAAAGAAATGGAAAGATATTCCATGTTCTTGGATTGAAAGAATCAACATAATTAAAATGACCTTATTACCTAAAGCATTATACAGATTTAATGCAATCCCCATTAAAACCTCACTGGTATTTTTAAAAGAAATAGAACAAAAAAAAATCATCAGATTTGTACGCAAGCACAAAAGACCCCAAATTGCCAAAGCCATCCTGAGAAAAAAGAACGAGGCTGGAGGCATCACACTGTCCGACTTTAAATTATCCTACTAAGTAACAGTAATCGAAACAGCATGGTATTGGCAGCAAAACAGACACAGGGACCAGTGGAGTCCAGAAGTAAACCCATATGGGCAAATAATTTTAAACAAAAACATACAGTAGAGAAAGGAAAGCCTCTTCAATAAATGGTGCTGGAAAAACTGGAAAGCCACCTGCAAAAGAATGAAACTAGACTGTTGTCTATCACCACGCACCAAAATTAACTCAAAATGGATAAAGGACCTGAATATAAGACCTGAAACAATAAAATGCATAGTAGAAAACATAGGAACTACACTGAAGGACCTTGGACTTAAAGAGGATTTTATGAATTTGACCTCAAAAGCAAAGGAAGTAAAAGCTAAAACGAACGAATGAGACTACATCAAACTAAAAAGCTTCTGCTCAGCAAAAGAAACTGTCAACAAGGTAAAGAGACAACCACCCGAATGGGAAAATATATTTGAAAGCAACGCCTCCAATAAGGGACTAATATCCAAAATATACAAAGAACTCATACTACTCGATAACAACAACAACAAAAACGATCCAATCAAAAAATGGACAGAGGACATGAACAGACACTTCTCCCTAGAGGACATACAAATGGCCAACAGATATATGAAAAGATGCTCAGCATCGCTAGCTATTAGGGAAATGCAAATCAAAACCACAATGAGAGACCATCTCACACCTTTTAGAATAGCTATCATCAACAGGACAAGTAATAACAAATGTTGGGGAGGATGCGGAGAAAAAGGAACCCTCATAAACTGCTGGTGGGACTGCAAATTGGTGCAGCCACTATGGAAACAGTATGGAGGTTCCTCAAAAAACTAAGAATTGATCTACCATAGGATCCAACAATCCCTCTACTGGGTATTTACCTCAAAGGCTTGAAAACCTATATCTGAAAAGATATTTGCACGCCGATGTTCATAGCAGCGTTATACACAGTGGCCAGGACATGGAAGCAACCAAAGTGTCCTACGATAGGTGACTGGATAAAGAAGCCGTGGTACATATATACAGTGGAATATCACTCAGCCATACGAAGAGATGAGATACTGACATTTGTGACAACATGGATGGACCTCAAGATAATCATGCTAAGCGAAATAAGCCAGACAGAAAAAGTTGAAAATCACATATCACTTATACGTGGGATATAAACCTAAAAACAACAAATGAGCAGGACAAACGAACAGAGACTCATGGGCATGGATTATAGGCTAGTGGTTATTAGTGGGGTGGAGGAGGAGGGGGAAGCTAGACAAGGTAAAGGGGGTCATATATAGGGTTTAGGGGGAGGGTGAAGTGGGTAAAGGGGATCAAATATATGGTAGCTGAAGGAAACTGGACTTTGGGTGGTGAACACACAATAGAATATACAGATGTCAAATGATAATGTACACCTGAACATTATATAATTGTATTAACCAATGTTACTCCAATAAACTTAATTAAAAAAAAAATGATTGAAGAACTCAGAAAGTCACTTGTACCTACTGAAGCATGCTACACTTTCACGCTGGAGGAGTCACCTAGTGGCTAAAGTCACCAGTTCCTGCAGGGCTGGGCCCACGGAGCCTGGGAGGGGCCACCTCCACTGCCAAGGACGACGGGACACCAGAGCGTGGCAGCAGGACTGGCTTCCCCGTCAGGCACAGTGCCCAGGCACCCCCACCCTCTCAGGGGCTCACGAGAAAGATTCCGCTTCCTTTCAACTGCAAGAAGTGAATGAATACATCCCAGCCTTGGTCACATTTGCTTTTCTCCCCCTGCGGCTGGAATATATAATCTGAGACGGACACGTCCGTATGCGTGTGTGTGTATTACCTATAGGCATACCTGGCTTTATCGTGCTTTGCTTTATTGGGCTTGGCAGATATCGTGTTTTTTTTTTTTGTTTTTTGTTTTGTTTTTGTTTTACAATTGAAGGCAAGACCTTCCGACAGCAAGAACACAACGACTTGCTGAGGCTCGGATGCTATTAGCGTATTTTAGAAAGGCAGTACTTTTTAATTAAGGGGCGTGCATTATTTTTTAGAGATGATGCTATTATGGCTCACTTAAGAGACCACAGTGTAATAAAAACATTCGTTTACATGCACCGGGAAACCAGCACATGCACGTGATCTAATTTACTGCCTTATCCACTTTACTGCGGTGGTCTGGACCCGAATCCTCGGTACCCTGCATGCATGCCCACGTATCCATCATCCATCCATCCATCATCCATCCATACATCCATCCATCCATCCAACCATCCATCATCCATCCATCATCCATCATCCATCCATACATCCGTCCATCCATCCATCATCCATCCATCCAACCATCCATCATCCATCCATCCATCATCCATCCATCCATCATCCATCCATCCATC
>PVKZ01005861.1:0-44942 GCA_004027375.1 Macroglossus sobrinus | reverse complement strand
TCTAACATCTTAACATTTTTTTAATGTACAATTCACTATCATTAGCTATAACTGAATGTCGTACAGGATATTTCTAGAACTTAAATATATTTCATAACAGAAAGATTTAAACTATGATATCTATTGGAGTCAAAATCAGTTTTTTTGGCGAATTTCTAACAGTTTTGATCATCCATGAAGTTGTAATATAGCAAAGAGAAAATAAATTTAAAAAAAGGTCAAGATGATGGTAACTGGCTTCAGAATTAAGAATCAAATATGCTGAAGCAAATTTCAAGACAAAGAAATAAAATAAGGAGTGAATTTTTAAAAGCATTTACTATGTTTGATTATTTTTTTATTAGCATCATAGATTTTAAGAAATGTTTTTGAGACCCTGCTGGGTATACAGTACTGACTGACATACCATTAGAACTAAGACAAAAATCTGTATTTCACCCAATCAGATGCCCCACACTGGGTCAGAATGTCTACAGCTATGTTTTCATTTCTTCTGTATCTCACTTGTCTCATTTGTAAATGGAATTAAATTGATTAACTGTTAAAACTAAACTGATAAAAATAAGCCCCTGAATATGTAAATTGCTACTAAAAATGCTAGGTAATTAAGCCTATATATATATATAAAAGTTGTCATTACATTATTATTATAGATGATTTAAACATTTTAAAAGAATATAATAAATTCATATGGTAGTTAATTTTTCATGCCCTTATTATTGTTTTGGCACCTCATGCTTTTACGTTCACTTTCTCATTTTTTTCTCATGAAATTATTTTGAAATAGGCACAGAATTTATTCTTCTTTATAGGTATGCAACTTGAATTTAGAAGTTTAAGTGACTAACTCATAGTTATTTATACAACTAGTAAGCCAAGCCCCAGGGAGTTAAACCCAGACTCTTGGGGGAGATGCATATGTTCACTAACCCGGATGATGGTGTTTTAGCTGTATGAATATTTGAAAATATATAGATCTGTACATCTTAAGTAAGTGCTGATTACATGTCAATTATACAAATATGTGTATGTAGGCAGGCATACATTTTCATATCCATATTGGTATATGGTTGTTATCAATATATATATTTCACACAAGGGAAAAAAATAACAAGATTCTCATGGAAAAAGAAACTGAACATGTGTCAATGATTTTATTCAACTCATTAATTAATGAGGGAACCATTAAGCTGTTAAAACGGGTTCAAAATGCATTTGAGGAGTTGAATACTTGTAAGCAATGAATAAAGAAATATTATGTTTGCTGAGTTACATTCAAAACTGGTCAGGATCCTACAGAGTTATAACAGTAATCTTTAGGATTATTTGGATTATTTAAGATTTTTGCATTTCTACTAGACAAAAAGCTGTAAGATCATATCAGCCTTTACAGAGTGATAAAATAGCCTTGTCAAAAGTGAATCTGAGGCTCAGCCCAGAACAGTATCTAAAGAAACTCCAGTAATCTCTTTTGTCTATTTCCAAGTTTCTGATAACTCTTCTACAGATAGATTTATTTCTGTTTAGTGTTATATTGTAAAATGCTTCAATTTATAATTTGAAATATTTGCTATAGACAAAAATAAAAAGGAATTTTGAATAGATTGAATGTAATTTTCAACAGTTGAATTGTATTCTAATATTTTGTCTAGCTTGTTTCTCAGAAAACAATATATATGCTTTTAAGGCATAAAACAAGAAAAATATTTTTTATAGTCCTGATTAAGAAACTTAAGGTATAATGTACATCGATAGGACCTATGTAAATAATACCCTGTTTATTTATATTTAGAGGAAAAAATTCTTTGCTATTCATTATTTTTAATGTGAACCCATTATTTGTATTTCATTTGCTTTTTTCTAATTCCCTAAATATTTAAAATTAGCTAATTTTTCCATCCAACAAATATGTTAGCTACAGTTTCCCATATCAATGTAATATGGCCTATATTCTGTTGAAACTCATTAAATTTAACTGTATGCTTCAGTTGTCTAGAAGTCATCTGCTTATAAAATTTCAAAGGAAATAGTTATGTGGTAAATTAGTTTTTATCCTCAAATGAAATCACTTTTTACAATAAGCGAAAATTCCATTTTCTCCAATGGTCACATGCTTTATTATTTTAAAAATACAATTATGCTTGAAGAGGGTATTTGAGTTAATTTGTGTTTTAAAGTTAATTAAGTCAAAGTCTTGACCTCACATTATCTTTGACTACTTGTTGAAGTTACATAATAAGTACATTCATGACAAAAATGTTGATGTGAGGTGAGTGATGTGCCAGGCATTGTTTCAGGTGAGAGGCAATGAACATAAAAGACCGAAGTTCCTTGGTATGTGGAGACATATTATATATCAATAAAGTAGTAATTATACAGTACGTCAAATGATCCTAAGTATAAAAAGGGTAAAAAAGCTGGGAGAAGTATGAGGGAGTCCACGGTAGAGATCTATAATTTTAAATAGAATTGTCAGGGAAGGTTTCACTGAGGAAGGGTGATATTGTGATTTATAATAAATATCTATTTGGCCTTTTTCTGTTTCTGGCACTGAGATCCTAAAACCTTTAGAATTTCCTAAGTGATGAGAGCATAAAGTCTTTTTTGTTGCTACGTTAGTGAAACTTTTGGGATGCACGTAAGGATGGAAGTGGGTAGATGGTTGGTTTCCTGTGGAACCAATCAAGTGATAAGAGAGTAGGGCACTTTAGTCACCCACTCTCACCCTCAGCCCTCTCTCCTGGGAGGGAGAGCAGCTGGAAATTGAGTTCCGTCACCAAGAACCAATGATCGAATCAATCATGCCTGTGTAATGAAGGCTCCATAAAATCCCAAGAGGGAAGGGTTGAGAGAGCTGCTGGGTTGGTGAACATGTGGAGATTCGGGGAGGGAACTCTGCCTCTCTTTCCTATTCTTTGCTCTGTGCATCTCTTCCATCAGGCTCTTCCTGAGTTATATCTTTTCATAATACACCTGTGATGTAGTAAGTAAAGTCTTCCTCTGAGTTCTGTGAGCTATTCTAGTAAATTCAAGGAACCCAAGGAGAGGGGTCATTGGAACCTCTAACCTGTAGCCAGTTGACAACATGGGCTTGCAACAGATGTCTGAAGTAGCAGGAGGCAGCCCTATGAGACTGAACCTTTCCCCTGTAAGCTAATGCTGTCTCAGAGTAAACAGTGTCAGTTGAGTTGAATTATAGGACACCCTGCTCAATTGCAGGGTGTGTAGGGGGACTCCCTCCCCTCACACACACGTTGGAACTGGTGCTCAGACCCCTTTAGGAGGTGACTTTCTATTGAGATAAGAAGACTTGAAGTAAGACTTGAGTGAGCTACAAGAATATATATAAACACATACAGGAAAGAGCCAACTCAAAAGCCGTGATTTAGAAACAGGCCTGGTGACTGGCGAATGGATAAATAAAATCTTTATCGATAAGCGATTAGCTTTCATATCTTTAAAGTCAGGGCCTAATCATTGAGTTTTTGTGAAATAACCCAGCAGCAATATAAAAATTAAAAAAAAGAGGATTTAGATGTTATCCTATATAAATATTTTCTCCCACATGTTAAACAGTTTCTGGACAAGACATCAATTAAGTTTTGGAAAAGCGAGGTCTTATTCTGATTCCTTTATGCTGGTAATCACTACTTTTCTCTCTTCTGAAGAATTTCTCCAGGAGGACAGCTGAGGATGGAGAGGGATTCACACACTTTCTGTATAAGACACATCAGGTGTGATGGTGGTGGTGATTGAGTAAACAGAATGTGATGTCCACGACATACTTCGTTTCTTAAAATATAATCTTTAACACACTCCATTAAATAAGTTTTAGATCAAATGAATGATATGTAGATTACATATCCAGTTCACCTTTGGTCATATTATCTTGCACCTCCGCTTGACACATTATGAAAATTGAATTAACATTTTGAAAAATGAAGTATAATTCAAATATGAATCTTGTCATATACTTCTTGTATTATTCTACCAAGGTGAATGATAGATGTATAAAAGAACAGACATAAAAAGTCTATATTAATAGCAAATACTTAACAATGAAATCTGTTTATTTTAAAGTGAAGTTCAGCTTTTCATTCTTTCTATTTATTCACTTTTTTATTCATTTCTTTCTTTTTATTCATTCCTTTCTCTGTTAAGTATCCTAGGGCACAAAGTAACTTTTATGTCTCATTATTTTCTAATGCTCCATAACCTTAAAAAGTACTAAATTTGCTTTCTGATTTTTAAATGAGGGTTTTCTTTAAAAACTTTTTAATTAAAAAAGAATTTCACATAACTTGGACTTATCTTCAGACTCATATACGAGGGAAATTAAGAGAATGTGATTAGAGAAGACCAATTTTCATAACCTGGAACTACCAAAGAGCCACCAACTCTTACTCTTTTTACATGGTAATCATAACGTCTTCTTAGTAAACACCAATTTCTTGGTAAATTTTATGAATTATTTTGAACTCTACATGTTTTAAACTTACTTTTTAATTGATAACAGCATTGCAGAATTTCTTTTTCATCATCGACAAAACACTACACGGGAATATTTGATCCTAAGGGAGAAAAAAAACTTTTTTTTTTTTTTTTTAGAAATAGATAATTACCATTAACAAAATTTTGGAAAAATAGTTGCTGAATAATTCAAATGTAATTCATTTGTCATCTTTTCTGACATGACACTCATTGTGAAAAGTAATATGGCTGATGGAAACATATCAAAGAATTACATTTCCAAATGTAGGTAAAGAGACTGAAACTTTAACTTTTGTGGCCCAGGTATTAGCCCCTCTATTAGATAACTAATGTCACTTTTAGCTACAAAACTTCAATATCATGACTTTTTACAAAAAAGTCAAATTTCAGAGTAGTATAAAGCCTACTGAAATTTTACACCGTTTACCTGTATCTACTGCTTCATTAGATTTGATTTTCAGAATAATGAATTTAAAATGCTTGACATAAGCATTTAAAGAAATAAATTTCCTTTTAAAGGACTGTTTTATTGTAAATGAAACATAGTTTGATTTTTTCTTAAATTTTGTTGTGTCAAGACAGTATATTCTAAATGGATTCACTCTTCTTAGACATTTTGAGATTTGTTTTATAGCTCAGCGTGTGGCCTATATTAATGAATGCTCTGTGGGCTCTCGAAGGGTCTTACAATCTCCAGTTTTTGGGGGTCATGTTCTAAGAATGTCAATTTGGTCAAGTCACATGAAAATGTTTTTCTTCTGCTTCCTTACTGATATTTTTGGCTGTTAATCTGCAAATGTGATTATGGATTTGTCTATTTCTGCCTATAGTTTTGTCAATTTTTATTTGATGTTCCGTTATGTACACATTTAATATTTTTATATCTTCTTGATGAATTGACACTTTTATCATCATTACAAATTATTTTTTCTCTTTCAATGCTCCTTTCTTTGAATTCTCTTTTATCTTATATTAATAAAGCCATACCTATTTTCTTATGTTCAGTATTTAGATGTTATACATTTTCCCATTCTTTTACTTTCAGCCTGTTTCATTATATTTAAAAGAGCCTCATAAACAAAATGTAGTTGATTCTTGTTTCTTTGTATATTCTGGAAAGCTATATCTTTAATTATATATTTAGTCAATTCATATTTAATGTGTTAGTTAATATTGTAGGTTTAATCCACCATTTGGCTATTTTTTTCTCTCCCCTTACCCACTGTCCCATTGTTTCTTCATTTCCTCCTTCTTTTTGGTTAATCAATGTTTTTTTTCTTTAGTATTTCATTTTATATTTTCTATTGGATTACAAGCTATAACTATTTGTATTTTTTGTGGTTACTCTAAAGATGAAAATATTCATCATGAACTCATCTCTATCTGGTTTAATTTTTTATTTTCCTAAATTTATTGGGGTGACTTTGGCTAATAAAATTATATGTTTCAAGTGTACAATTCAATAAGTCACATGTATATTGCATTGTGTGTTCACCACCCAAAGTTAAATTTCCTTCTGTCACCATATATTTGATCACCTTTACCCTTACCTACTAATTTTGAGGTACTTTATTATTAATGAAATAATGAAGTCTTACCTCAGTATAATACTAGTTATCCTCCTCTTGTCCTTTATATTATAATTTTTATATATTTTATTTGTACATGTATAGCAACCCCCAAATATTTATTTTTACACTAGTCAATTATCTTTCTACAATATAATAATCAAATAAAAAAATCTTTTAAATTTACCAGCATATTTAACTTTATAGTGTTCTTCATTTCTCCTTGAGACCTGAAAGTTTAGTTTACTGGAGCCTGAGTGATCTCCACCTGCATTTCTGTCAGAGAGGTTCTCTCGGCAATGGACGTGGGCTGCCACTGCTTTCCCGTGTGTGTGCTTATTTGATCTTTGTTTCAGTATTATAAAGATGTTCCATCTTGGGGGCTGAGGTGTTTTCCTTACTTTTGATAAGTCAGTTGACAGTGTTACTATTAGTTCTTTTTATGTAATAACCTGCACCACCCACATGCTTTCCAGATATTTATCTTAACTTTCATTTTTAGCATTTTTGAATATGATGTCTGTAAGAATAGTTTCCATTTACCTATTCTATTATGGGTTTTGTTAAACTTCTTGGAACTCTATGTTGTTTTTAAACAAATTTGAAATGATTTCAGCCAGTATTTTTTTAAATATTTGTCTCACCCCTTTTTCCCTTTCTGCTTATCTTCTCTAACTTATACATAAGTTAGGCTACTTTATAGTCTTTTATAGATTATTGAGGCCGTGTTTATTTATTCTTAGTTTTCTTTTTCCTTTGGGCTTTAGGTTGAATAATTGCTCTCTATTTTATTGACCCTTTATTCTTTACTGACTAATCAATTGTCTGTTTTTTTCCACTAATGTGTTTTTGATTACAGATATTTTTATGTCTAATATTTGCACCTGCTCCTATTTTCCATAGCTTACCTGAAATTCTCCATCTCTTCTTTTATTGTATTCATCATTTTCTACAGTTTTTATATTTTTTATAGTTATTTAAAAATCTTTGTTTTCTAACATGTATCAATTATGATTCTGCATCCTTATTGTTTATTTCACATATCGAATTATTTTTTATTATATAATGAAATTGAAGATGCTACTTGGCAAAGAACCTGACAGTTCTATCTTAACCTGAAGAGTGTGGATTTCTGCCCTAGCAGGAATTTCCTTACTTGACAGTTCACCTTGATAATATAGAAGCTTAGTTTTATGTTTCATTGAGTTGGCATATTTCAATTTGTTTCTAAGTTATTAGTACCATCATATGATTGGTAGTGCTAAGGCATGGTTCTTTGATGATTTCAGTGGCAATCCCAAGATATTTATCCTGCCCTCCATCACTGAGGTATGAACTTCGATATGTAACTTTCCTAGAACTGAGAAGCTGTTGAAATCTCTGCTCAGTCCTTTAACTTCTCTCTATTACTTTACTCTGGACTTTGATTCATGTCCTTCATCTGTGCAGTTTAGGAGTCAGCCAAGATTTTGAATGAATTTTGTGTATAAGAGCTTTGGGCTTCCCCACTGTGGCATCTTGTTTTGGGATTTCTTGCTTAAATTTGCAACAAGCTCTGCTTGGCTTGAATTTTTATCTCTATTTCTCAATATAATAATATTCTCACCTTTCCCATGAACTGTGTTACTTCAGTACCATGAAGACCAGTGAGTACCTCTAGGGAAAAATTAGGTGAAAATTGAGTCTCAATTTCATTCTTAAGGACCTTTAGTTTCTATGTGTATGTACTCTGGTACTGTCCAACAGTAAATGTTTGTGTGTTTATATATTTACATATTTATTTTTACAGTAGTTTGATATAAGCTATTCAATCATTACTAGAGGCAGGAATATAATATACAAGCTTAGAGGAACGAGATAAGCTTGTACAGTCCTCATTAAGTTACTAGAAGTTTATTATCCAGTTGAGCAAAGTTTTCACACTTATTGATGGGCTGTTTTAGAAATGTAAGAACTGGGCAAGGGATCTTATTTTAATCATGTGTTTTCTAAATTTTGGAATGCCGTATGTAGAAAATACAAGATTATTTTCTCTTGATCCAATCACAATTTCATTTTCACATAATGGCTTAAGCATGTCTTATAGAAAGTCAAGAGGGAGTTATACAAACATTTAGGGCTGTTACAAATAAACTGTTGGGCAAATTCATTTTGAAAGTGTAATGATTATCATGAACAATAAAATTGAAGCTTCTAGTCATATCCTTGAAAGGAGAGAATTTTATTCAAAATAGATACTTATCTCCGATTTAAAAATCAGTTTTCATTTTAAATTTTGTTAGCAGAGATTGGAAAAATGTCATTTCATCTTTTACAACTACCCTTTCACAGTGTAATATCAACAGCAAGTAGTTTAGTGTGCTCAAAATGTAATCCATTATGAAAGCTGGTTGAAATGCAAATATATTTAGAATCTGGAAATATGAATCTATAAGTTCTTAAGTTGAACCTCATATACCAAATTTGAAGGTGACTGGTTTAAAAATAGATTATTGTTCAGTTAGGCACAAAATCGTGATTAATTTTTAAGTGACTTTCTTTAGCAAGGAGCTTCTAAAAATTTCTCATGTCATGGATTCATTCATAAAATCTTGAGAAACAATAGCCCGTAAGCCGACCTTGTAAGTAGAAATTGATGACATTGACTCAGGTAGAGTTAAAATAAGGACTCAAAAAAGCAGATCAAGAAGTAGAATGTCGAATTTCAGTATTTCATGAGAACTGCACCTCTTGCTTTATTTTAAATGTTGTTCTTCATGGTTACAACTCACCTGGACTCATGGGCCCAGATGTCAAGATGAATAGCACAGCCGACACTATTTTAATTACTTGCCAAAAACAGTAATGATGAAAAACAAAACAACAACAACAACAAAACACATAATATAGTAATAAACATTATAAAAGTATTCAAAAGAAATTTAGGACAGCAAGGAGAACCCAAGGTGTGGCAGAGATTAAAAGCTAGACAGGGCTCTGAGAACTGACTTGGCTACCGTATTAGGGTAAAAAGAGCTCTACAAGGTTTAAAAATGTGTCATGTGACACTAAAGAAAGTTTAGTTGGAGAATCTTCTGATAATTTCTTCAAAAAAGATAAGACCGAATTTTCACAGCTGTTCTTCATTCCATTTTTATCTCCCTTTAAGACCCTTTAAATCAATGATTACCCCAGATCCTATTGATGCTCATGAAATAGGCACTGGATAAATGCCTGCTGAATGAATCAGTCCCTTTGATGTATTTAAAGAACCTTTTATTATTGGGATTTGTATTGCCTTGAAAGTTGCTCCTAAAATTTTCTTTGACTCACTTGCTTGAATTGCCCCTGACCTGCCACATTGTGTGCTTTTTGGTTCCTTCATGAAAGATACCCATGATGATTTTAAAAAGGTGCCTACTGCACTCATCCCTCTTCCCCTTCAGCTGTCCTAATGGATTCTTTGAACTTTGCTAGTTATCTGTTCCTACATGGTTTTTATTTTATTATCTGGTCTTTGATAAGAAATGATAAAAAAAATAAGATAATCATTATTTAAGATAGTATATATCAATATAAATCAAAATAGTGTAAATTGGGTTACTGACTGGAGGAAATAAAAAAATCTATTGGATGGAATGCCTGATCTTAAAATTCCTTCTGAAATGCTCCCTAGGTTTTCCCAGGGTTTTCCTGAATTCTTTATTATCTAAGTGAGTGCTATTTTGTATATTTGGTTTGCACATTTGTAACATATTCTCCTCGTGTTACTGGAGTTTCAGTCTCTTGACAATCTCAGTCTAAACCTTCCTCTGTGTTCTTGGTTCATTCACTTACTTCTGTGCTTCCTTGGCTGTCTTAATCTTTCAGTTATTTTCTCTTACTTTTGTAGTTAAAAATAAGTTCTCCCGTTGCAGACCTCACTGATTCTGGAAAACAGACACTGTCCTATCTGTGTCTTCTACATCAAATTAAAAAAAAATGTCAAAAGCGGTGTATGTTCACTATCTTCTATACTACCGATTTTGCAACTACCAATTCTTCAATCGTCCAGCATTTTATCACCATTATTCTACTACAGATCTTAGTAGTAATGACATTCCTTAGTGCTCATGTTCGTTGATATCTCTTGGTGATTTGCACACTATGGAATCCCAGCTTCCTACAAATTTTCTACTGACTTCCCTGATATAATAATCCCTTGGAACTGATCTGAGCTCCTTGACTGTACTTTTTAACTCCGTTCTGCTCTTTCATCCAACTTTTCATAGGTTCTGACTTTGACCTTCTATTACTCCTTAGCTGTTCTCTCGCCCCTGTTTATACCACTGGGTACTTTGACTTCCTCGCCTATACATAATGACTCTGAGCTCTGTCTCCACCCTTGACAGTATCCCTGAGCAGCGGCCATACTGAACCCAGCTACTATATATGTCTACCTGGATCTTCTGTGAGTATTTCAAAGTCATGCTATCCAGAATTAACCTCCTCCTCTTCATCTCATGAACCAGTCCTCTCCCGTTATTTGTCAATGTCAAAGACGCAAACATACTTCTTTCTTAATTCTTCTCTTTAGCTTACCTTAAACAGTTGTTTTATAGTCCAAGTCTTTCACATTCACCTATATTTTGGGGGCTTTTTATATGTCCACTTCCACGAGTCCTTTCCAAGCACTCAGTACCACTCCTAGACTCTTGTGGGCAACCCATGATGCGTTATTTTCTTTGGTAGATTCTTCTCTTTGTAAGCATGCTTAACCTTGGATGTATTTCACTCCAACACTACCTTGTATCACTTGCTGTTCTTATTGTGATGGTGGTTTGCATTCACCATCAGTTTCAACGACTCTATCGAGACACACATATAGAAGTGTATGTTATTGCCTTTGGCTGAAAATAAAAGAAACACATAAGAAGAACAGAATATCTAAGTGTGATGGCTCTAAGCTTGTTCTTTCAACTTCAGTTCTTTCTGTAAGTTACTTCTGCTTCTGTGCTCATTTTTCTGTCCCTTCCAAAGCACTTTTTCACTTATCACCATTGCAACCAGAGAAGACTTGACATGACCCCCACCCACATCAAGCTATCCATGTGGAATAGCTTGAACCAACAAAGTCTCAGGGATGAGAATACGGCATTGTGGGGATGAGGAGCAAAAGTCAGTACTGGAAGCAGAGTTTGGGGTGGAGATTAAAAGCAAAAGCACAAATCCATAGACAAAATGAACAGAAAGAAATCGTTGGTATTGGTGTTTGAACCAGCTTTAAAAATTCATGGATACCTGCATTTAGTGAAAATATTTAGGAGTCACCAAGAAAAACAAATACTTGTCTAGACATGTGGGACTGGGAGATAAATTGGCTGAGAGATGAACAGGGCAAAAAAGACCAAAGTTAGACCTGGGTTTTCATATTCTTTGAGTTTTTAATTAATGTACTAGATTAGTTTTACATTTCTAAATTAAGGTTTATTATCACTGAACTAAGGGTCCCAGTTTTAGCTGCTCAGCCCTTAAAACTCTGTGTTTAGAGCCTAAAGTGGAGTTAATATCTTTGGCCTCTTTCTTATCTCAGCATAAAGTATTTGGTTTTGAGAGCCCCCTTCCTTAAGTAATGACTGCAAGGTCTTATTTTCTATGTCCAGGGGCCTGATCAATAATTCTAAAACACCACATACCATTTCTCTGTCGAGTAAGAATTTTTAACATGAAGGTCTATGGCGTTAGCAGCCCTGTGAACTCTGAAATTACAAGCATTTTCGGATGTCTGGGTGTTTGCTTAAGGGTTGTAATAGATGAACCTTAAAGACACAGGAGATCTAAAAAAGCTGCTGTCCCAAAGGTTTATCGAGGTGACTAGGATGCTGGAAATCTTTTAAGTCATTTATTTGATCATGTCATCCTCTGTTTATAACCTGTTAGCTTCCCTTTGTCTCTTAGAATGAAAATCAAATCTACATAATACTTGAGTGGTAAGTCTATTTTGAAATGTCTAGACTGGATTTACATTGCTTTCCCTCTGGACCTGTGGCTTGAAAACATATGACTTTATTTTAATTTTTTTTAAACAAACTACACTTCTTCTCATCTCATGGTACTCCATATTTGGGGAGGGGGCGGGGAACTGTCCCCATTGTCATTTTCCAACCTGCTTCTATCACCTCTCTCTCCCAATCACCTTCCATCTCACTCATCTCAACTCAGACACCACTTTCTTAGTTAAATCTTTACTGACTATTGGACAAAATCAGGTTCTACTTTTTATTGTGCTCATAATGGCCCTGAACATTTATGTCATGACATTTATTATAGTTTATAATTACAAATTTGAGTCAAGATTTTATTAATATCCATTTCTCCTCTTGTAAGCTCTGGAGGGCAGGGATGTTGGTGGTTAATTTTCACTGTATTATTTGTAGCTTTTGTAGCACTTGAGACAGTATGCGTTCCATGCAGATTTGTTGAATGAACATGCTTTGAGTTAGTTAGTGTCTTGGAGCTGCTCATGTGAATATGTAGTTACATTCTTACACCTACAGCATCTTCTGTATAACTCAGTATGTAGTAGGTGAGAATTCAATAATTAACTGAATGACAAAGTGTTTTCTTTAAATTTATTTTTTATTTTTTTCTTACAAAAAATTGCCGCTTTCCTGAAGATATTTACCCTAAGTTTCTTTTATATATGATTCCCCATGTGTAAAAATATTAAATGACCTAATTTCTAGGTTAATTTTTTTGAAAAGTATTTCTAAAAATATGAACACAAATAATCATCTTTAAGGGTTGATAAATTTCATACATTTTCTATATCTCCCCTAAGGTATTTATGTGCATGAAATATGTGGAAAACTTACCATTTGATTTTTCATATTCTGTAGCCAGTGTGAACGGATATGCACAGAATGTAACAAGGCTGTGTACCATTCTGTACATTTTAAAGAATTATATGCACGTGCCTCATTGTATGTTAAGTGAAATGTGGAAGCAATAAATACTGATAGAGAGCTCTTCATTGCTTAAATTATTGTCCTGGAAGTGAGCCTTTATAATTCTTGATAAGCTGTTTCTGATTACTTGTTGCCGGAGTGCCATATCATAAAGACGTACGTGAATATAAGTGTCTGTCTGTACTTGTGGTCATAGGCTGTTTTATGTAAGTGAGCTATAAACTAATAGGATTATACTGGAACTAAAGAATAAAAAGTGTTACATAAATACTGAGAAATGAATGTATTCTCAGTTATGCTTCTAGAACTTTGTGAAGAATAAAATTTTCAGTTAATAGATGCCTTTTCCGATAAGGCTGAGCTTCCCCAGACTACTGACAACATTGTAATATTGAAACAATTTTTTTTGTGTGTCATAGAAATGATATAAAGAGAGGTGTCGTGACATAGATAATGCAATGCAGGCTGATAAATTAGAGATACTATAAGAAATCAAAGCTACCAGAGATGTTTTATATGTATTTTATTCATTTATTTATTTTTTAATTTTTAGGCGAGGCAATCCTTGTTTGACCTCACAGATTGCAAGGACCTTGTCAGTTTATAATCCCTTTATTTTATTTTATTTTATTTTATTTTATTTTATTTTATTTTATTTTATTTTATTTTATTTTATTTTATTATTTATTTTTATGCCTACATCACCTAGTCTTTCTAGGTGGTCTCTCATCGAAGTACTAACCAGGTCTGACCCTGCTTAGCTTTCGAGATCAGAGGGGATCAGGCTTGTTCAGGGTAGCATGGCCATAGACTCTTATATGCATATGTATTTTCAAAAAAAATCATTTGTAGTTTGACAAGGCCTAGTGGGTAGACTCAGGGCCCCAGGATCTACTAAAGGAGACATAAATGGAGGTCTAGCAGTTGCACCATCATGTGAAGACAGTTACCAGGAGGCCAGAATCTCATTTTGATTGTGGTTGGATGAAAGCTGCCCTCGAAGGTGTATAGCTTTATCGAAAAGTCCCACATTTCAACGTCACTTCACTGAGCTAACGATCAAGCAGTCTGATGCTTGGACTTTCAAAAATAAATACACTCACACTGATGAACTCTCATCTGGCCTCCCTGTGGCCGTGGAGCCGAAGCGCCTCCCTTCACGCAGGCCCCGATAATAGCAATTGATAGCAGAGCTGGAAGATTGATTATATGAGTTATTGAAAAACAGGAGCTAGATATGGTTTTTCATAATAAGATGGTAGTTAAATATGTGGAGCATTTATGAGTGTCACATTGCTCTGTAGATTTTATATGGACCATCTTAACTAGTCATAACACACCTACGAAATAGGCACTATCCTTCCATAAATTGATAAAATGAATCTCAGAGGAGTTATACAGCTGGCCTTGGGCCACACAGTTTGTTTCTTCTTGGCAGAATTTGGGCTGGAGCTCAGTCTAAGACTTAAAAGGTGAGGCTTCTAATCACAAGGAAATGAGAAAACCAAGATGGCTGCTCATGCAGATAGCTGCCACAGCCTGTTTTGGGAAAACTGTTTTTGAAACTGCATGGTCTAAAGTAAACTATTTTTTTTTTTTAAGTAGTGGACACAGAGCTATTGAAATTTGGGTTTGGAGAATTAAGATAGAAAAGGAGCCAGTAAATCTTCTTAGCATTCTTATCCTCTTTCATTTCCATTCTCTCTCACTATTCTACACATACAAAAATGAATGAACCAATCCCATAAATCCCTTAAAAGCTATCCTTAATCTGTCCCTCTTTTAGTGTGCTTATAAAAAAAAGGCCAATAGCTTTCAGTGAAATATGATATGGACTGAAGCAGAGAGCTTTGTACAATTTTTAAGATTCAGCTTGACAAAAATCTGTTTATTTTTACTCAGGAACAGGAAATACATACAATGAAGTAACAGAGTGCAAGTTTTTTTTTTTTTTCTGGGAAATTAATATCACCAGTGTACTTTATATAACTATTGCAAAATATTTATTTTTTCCTAATTTTTAGTATCAAGTATAAAATGTGCCTGAAAGTTTGATGTTATAATTTAAACTATTCCAGCATATAACTATTTTTGTTTCATTAAAAAGTAAAAACAGTGCTAAAATTTTTCTTGCCTATTTTACATTTACCACATTTAGAAAAATCTACTAAATTTTATATTTTAAAATGTACTTATTACAACCTAAAAGCTCAAACTCTTTAGTTCAGTGAGCAAGAGTGGTTACAACATATGCTTTGGGTTTTTAGGGGTTTTCCTAATGCTTGGAGTATGTTGAACACTAAGAAGTATCTGAAATAATGAATTATATGTTACATCAAGTGCATTTTTGCCACCATCATGCACTCGTAAAAGACATCACAGTGTTTCCTGTTGAGCCTGGACTTGGCCTTGTCATCATTGTAAACCTATATTTCTGGAAGATACTACATACTTATTGACAATAGTGGGAGATACAAAAGCTATTGTTTCATTATGCCTCACAGGATTTATAAGTGTTTCACTGAATAAATCTACCACGAAAATCTGGAAAGCCAAAAGGAAATGAAAATAGATGGAATACACAAATGGCAAATCAATCTAAAATGCACTGTACATTTGCACATGAAATTTCTCTGATTCCTTCATTTAATAAAAAAGAAAGTATTAGAGAAAGTAAGATAGTTCATGGGATTAATTCAGAAGTGGGTGAGTAATTGAAATAAAAGTTAAGCAATTGACTCGAAGGAGCTGATATAAACCAATTAATGCAGATTTGAAGAGGAACAAATGGCTTGAAAATCTTCCATTTAAACTATATAATCTTAAGAATATACAATTATATGCTAATTGTAAAATATATACCTATATACATATATATAGTGTGTTTAGAATTCACTGAAATCGTGTGTGTGTGTGTGTGTGTGTGTGTGTGTGTGTGTGTGTTAAAGTGAAATTCAAGGGAATCTCAAAACTTCAAATCTGGATAACTAAAACTAGAACAAATCAATATTTAGCAATATTCAACCTTTTTGCAATGAGTTTAGTAATTCTCCCAACTTTATAGATTATGCTATTGACAGTAAACATCCCCCAAAAAGACAGATGGAAAACTCTTCTTATTATTAATTGCATTGCATTTGAAATTGTACTTCCATTTCTAGCTTATTCTTACCTAATGATAGGCTGATAGGCTACTGTATTGTAGATATTGGAATTTTAAGGTTCCTCCTAGAATTTGAACTGCCAATGATACAAAAGAAAACCCCACAATATTCTAGACTATTAAACTACTCAGTGCTAATAATCAAATTGTATAATGTGCAGCATGGTGACTATAGTAAGTATACTTATTTACTATATATTTGAAAGTTGATGAGAGATCATAAAAGTTCTCATCGCAAGAAAAAAATATAACTATGTATGGCGATGGATGTTAACTAACATTGTTGTGATTATTTCACAATACAAAAATATCAAATCATTATGTTGTATACATGTTATATTATATAAATATATATTTATTTATAAATATATTATATAAATATAAATATAATGTTATATTTAATTATACTTCAGATTAAAAAAAATGTATACAGAACAGTCGGTACTTGGAACTTTGGTTTCAGTATCTTAAGTACTGTACCTCTTTAACACAAATGGTACATTATATAGAAATGCTTTACCCTTGAAGATATAGTCACTGGTTTGCTAATATTAATGTTAGATATGTCTGAGTCATATTCTCAATACAGTATCATTCTCATCAAAATAATTCCACTGAGGGAGGGAAGTAGGTTTAATTATTTCAAATGTGAAAAGCAAACTAATTACAGAAAAGTAATAATCACTTTATTATATTTCAAATGATTATAAATTAGCCTCACTGATTCCATCAATTTCTGTTAAATGCCCAATAAGTAAAAATGTAAATACATAGACAAGTTGATTTGTTTAAAGTGATTTACACTGTCTTTTTCAATTGTTTTAAAAAATTATTGAGCAGTGAGCAATAATAGTCAGAATATGAGAAAATATGCTAGTTCATTACATATCCCATGATTATTGAAATAAAAAAATATTTTTGCTTCTGGAGAGTATTAACAAATATTTTGAATAAGTCATAATACACACAAAGCAAACAAAATCCTGTTTTATTGATATATTGGGGCAAAATTCCAAATGACAAACTTGTCATCAAACCTGTGTCATGCCTTGCTGATGAAAAAAATATTGGTGATACTAACAATGATTTAAATGGAATAACCCCACGAATATTTTAAGACTAGTGAGTGAAATTTGAGATTTGTTTTCAGAACAGATTCCTTTAACATTGCAAGAATTTTCACACACACACACACACACACACACACACACACACACAAACACAATTAGAAACTATCTTCTAAATTGTTTTTCATTCCTCTTTGAGTTTCTACTTTAAAAGTAGAATCAAAGTTAGCAATATGCATTGTATTCTATAAATTAATTTAGCTAAATTTCCCCTAAATAGTTTGCCTGCATTATTTTGAAAACACAGAACACCATTTCAAATAGCCACAATCTCTTTTCAGTATGTACCACGTTCAGTTTTCTGCTTCAGCTCTTTGTTGTGGTGTCGAGCATAACATTTTCTATTTTTGCATCTGTTTTGTTCAGTTGTCTAATGTACACGATCATGTAGTATTTGAGGAGGTGGCTTTCCCCCATGGGTATGCTGTCTCCATAACTGTTCTATGTTTTTTTTTGTCACTGTGTCAGTTTTCCTAGACAGACTACAAATTCCAGAAGGTAGGGTTTTTGTTTTATTATGAAAATTTCCCTCTGATACCATTTATCATAACCTGAGATCCCTATCTTAATTTGTATGTCTGTTCTATTTCCATGATTTTAAAAGGTCTCAGGATGAAGAAAATATAGACACAAATTTATAGCTAAAAACACTTTTTGAAAATTCTCCAAGATCTTGCCAAATATGTGACTTGACTACCTCCTCTATTCCTCTGTGCTGCTGCTCATTTTGGTAACAGCTGACTGGGAGGCAGATGACTTGCATGATCCACAAGCTTCATAATAGGATGATAATATATTTTATTTTAACTAAGTTTGAAGTAAGCCCTGCCTACAGCAGGAATTTAGTAAAAGCTACTACCAGATGGAACCACTAACAGTTAAGCAAGTTCAAATCCACGTAATAAGTATGTCTTAATGATTAATAACATCTCAAATCTAAAGGGATCCCTAATCTTTGCAATCTTCTTTCAAATTAAAATTTTACATAATTAGATTTCAAAATAATTTTTAGGCATTGTCTATAAAACAGAACTGGCTAATTGTTCGTGTATATTTTTGTCATGATTTTCCTACCATTAGCCTGTGTTGTACCTGTATTTTAAAGACTTAAGGAAAAAAGTAGGTATTGTGTTTGTAGTCTGTTTAAATGTAATTATGTTAAAACTAAGAACACATTTTTTTTTCTCAAATTTTTGATACACCTCTTGTGGCATAACCTACAAATGAAAAGTTTTATAACCTCCTTTCTTTCACAAGCATTGTTCTAACCTATGCAAATCTCTGTCGCGATTTATGGAGCAGATATAGACAGAATCATCTCGTTTCTCCAAGTTATTCCTTTGGATACACAGAATAGTCAATGAGAAATATTGAGAATTTTGCTAATAAATTCTGTTATTAATTATTGAGCTTCTAGTATACACTTGGTGCTGTGCTATTTGTTAAATAAAAATGTTAAATGAATGAACATGCATGAAAATGCCTAATGAAGCCAATTTCTAAAAAAGCAAGATAGGGTGAAATCAAGTTAACATTCTAAGAATTTCCAGATGGAGTGAAAGTTCAATTGAATTTTGAAAGAAGTATTTATCACTGGAAGCACTGCAGTAAGTGGAGATAAAATGGGCTTCAAAATCAGCTTTGTTTGAGTACTGCTTTGATAGGTTTAGATAATAGAGTGGGAATTTCATAGTGAACACTTGGGCTCCCAGGACCAGCATAAGAGAAAGTGATAGAAATTTGATCCAACAACTGATATAAGGATATTCTAATTTTATTTTTCTAGTAGCTACGAGAATAATGGAGCAAAATGCCTGTTTTAAAAAAGGTTAAAGAAGTAAATAATGGTAAAAATGATTGAAACTTGTAAGAAAATATTAAGTTTATATTCAAGAACTTCAAAATTTTGAATTTTGCCTGCTGTGATAGACCATGGTATAGAAAAACTTTCCTTCATCTCATTACCAAATTATTAGACTTTATAATTTAGTAATTTCAGTCACTACAAGATGGACTCTAAGCAAGCATTTGGTTCTCAACTCTTTTCTATAGAACAAAGAGTGAAGGTTTAAAATGTTAATGAGTTTCTGGAGTTTATTCAGTTTGAGAGAATTTGTGGCAAATTTAGATTTAGAATCAGTGCCACTACATTTCATTAAAGTGAGCCTTATATATTTCACAGGTATATGTGTTTTTCTTTAGCATATTATGTTAAATTATTATTTTCTGTAATTTTTTGAGGGTGAGCATAAGGTATACATGAAGGAGAATTGTTATTTGTTGACCTTATTTGTTTATTTGTTCTGATTTTGATACTCTCATATCTGAAACAAAATTTTTTTTCTGAATTCACAATATTGTGCAAAGCATGGTGAATTATTATTATTATTATTTTTTACTAGTTTTCATACATGGTTAGAGTATCTTTTCAAAATTCTGGAGCTACATTTCACTCCTGTCAGAAATAAACGAACAACCTCAACTGAAAACTTTAGTATCCTGTGAGCTCTTTGTATTAGATCATTCTTTTCTGCAACGCTCAACTCAAATGGGAAAAGCCACAGGAGATGCGACTCAGTGGTTAATAGTGGAAGTGTCTGCTTTAGGTACAACTGTACAAACATTCCTCACATTATGTTTAACAACGGACTTTGCAAGATATAAAGCAATTTGTTGCTATATAATTAGGCACGTGTGCAGTTAAACACCTATAAAAGCAAATAGTTCATTTAAAGTCAGTCTTTCAGAATGGACAATTCTGTATTTATGACCTGGATTGAGTAACGATTCAACAATGTAAAATGGAACTATTCTGCAGTGGTTTCATTTTTATGTCCCTTTTCTTTATGAATATAGGAATAAAGAAGAATTTTCACTTGAAATGTTGACTGTGGTATATATAGAATATAATGTAATTTAGGTGACTATTTCACGAGAGATTTAAAACAACGTCACCCATTTTTAAAATCTGAAACATGATTATTAAATCACTTTACCAATTCTGAATATATCAGGACCATTTCAACATACAAACCAATATTGATAATTAAAATACTGTCCAAAGCTGTATTTAAACTACTAAGAGTAGGAAATTGTAAAGCTCAAGTTTAGAATCCACATAGTTATTTTTCTTTATTATTTTTCATTGTGTAAATGTTCATTATTCTCATTGATATTTCTTTGTAGAGTTTGCATTAAAAAGGGCCACAAATTTGAATATCACAATATGCTAACCTGTGAATAAGTGTACATGTATTTTTTCTGATATGTGTATTTCACTTAATTTTAAGGAGTGTGTGTGTGTGTGTGTGTGTGTGTGTGTGTGAGAGGGAGAGAGAGAGAGAGAGAGAGAGAGAGAGAGAGAGAGAGAGAGAGAGATTTTCATAGTTATCTACCCCAGCCTACATAAAATAGACGATTCAAGATATAAAAATAAGTTTGAAATCTGATGTAACACTATTTATAGTAATTTATGGCTAATTTTACCTATTTAAAATACTTGTGTGATCATATACTATAAATGGAACCTGTGGGAAACATTGACTTAGTGTTAAAGCATCAATCAGAATAATGAATTTCTTTGTTCAGACACAGGAGGAATTAAAATTGAAGCAATCATTGAGCACCTACTATCCCTCTAGATATTACCAATATTACCATCTCCTTACCAGGTATTTCACATTTATTATGTCATTTAATCTTCACAACTTTATTAAAGTGGTTTTATTTCTACATTTTAAGGAGGAGGAACTGACAAATAAGCCAGCTTGTTTTGAGATGTCGAAATGAGTGATGAAACCCAGGATTTAGGCCCATGTCTGATTAATAAATCAGCTGTTATTCTATTTTAATATTCAACATTTAACTTATTTTTATATACTGACACTTAATGATTCAGTGTGGAGAGGCCATTTCCTTCTACTCTTTGTTTTTCCTACTTCTGTGATGAAATGATTGCTTCTCATTTATGCAAACACTATAAAACTTTTTTTAAATTCTGAACCATGGAAAGATTTGGAATCCTCTTTTGGTTTGGTGGGCAAAATGATTACAGATATAAGCGAATCCCAAAATGAATGGAGATGAATGGAAATAGAGAAAAACAAGAACACAGCAACAAGAATAGTGAAAAACGAAGTGTTAAAGCAAAAAGAAAAGTGAAAGCAGCAATGTTTATTTATGGGAGCCTCTTGGGGGGTGGGGTGGTCCAGGAGCCTGGTGCTGCGTTCTTCTGGATTCTACCCTCACAGTTGCTTTTTCTGTGAGGCATCTGCAGCTTGGATGCTCGGTGTCAGTTCACATCAGTTGTGCAAACTTCCTCGCCCTGTTTGAACTGGACAGATGTAAAGAGATCTGACTTTTGAGGGGAGACAATGAAAGAAGAACAATCATATTAAGTCCTGTACGCTAGTGCAAAACACAAGGCTTTGTAAAAGCTTCCTTGCTTAAGGAACTATACGGTCCTTCCACAGGGAAACAAAATATCAGGCACAACTCACGAAAAAGAAAGCCATCATAATCAGAAGAGACTTTCATTTAAAATGTATTAATAAATGCACTTTGCCCCCGCCCCCATGAAGAAAGCCACCACCAGGCGAATACCCAGACACTGCTCCTCTCTTCATACTTTTCAAGTGGCTGTGAAATTTTCGTGGTCGATGACAGTTATTGCTCACCTTCCTAAAATTGGTCTTTAAAATGACTTTGTGCTTTAATGCAGACAGAAAAATCCTTCATCCCGGCGATCAGTTCCAAAGCCTCGGAAGCAGTGCAATCCATCACGTGGAGTGCCTGATGGATGTGGCAGGCGATGAGCATGTGAGAGCTCTTTCAAGGCCCCTGACTGGGAGTCTGCAGTCTGACCCGAGTCCTTTAAAGCCCGTGGCTTTGGAGGAAACCGAGGGTCAGCCAAAGTGTCCTCTTCTGCACGGGTCATTTGAAACACTGAAAAAAAAAAAATCATGTTAAGAGGATCGGATATTGATTTCGAAAGCATTTCAAGTTATTAACGATTTCAATTATTGCAATAATGAAAAAAAATGAAATTTCCCTTAATGAAAGCAGTTGAACTTTATTCACTGTTTTCAAATACTTTTTTAATGAAAAACATTTTCAACTCGCATAAAATCCACAGATGGCTTGAGGAACACAACCCAACTGCCAGATCCTTTAGTAGCCTTTTAAAATATATACTTTTAGTAAAGAAAAGTGTATAACATAATATGCTATACATATACTTAGTAAGAGGATTACTGTAGTCTAAGTAATTGACATCTTATCTCACATAGTTACTGTTTATTTTTGTGATGAATATATCTACAATCCACTCTTTTAGTGTATTTCCAGTGTCCAATGCAGTATTGTTAACCTCAGTCACCAAGCTGTGCATTAATTAGATCTCTAGACTTATTCGTCCTACAAACCTGCGGCTCTGGACCCTTTGAGCAATGTCTCCCCGTGTCCCCCTTTCAGCCCCTATTACCCATCATTCCACGCTGCGTCTGTAAAACTGACTTTATTTTTTCCATTCCATGTATAAGTGTACTACTTACCTTCTTGCGTCTGGCTGTCTGGCTTATTCCTTAACTTAGCTTAATGCCCCCTGGGTTCATCCACATTATCACAAATGGCAGGGGTTCCTTTTCCTCATTACTGAATAAGACTCTAGTGCGTATAAATGCCAAATCTTCTTTATCCATTCATCCATCGAAGGACACCTGAGTTTTCTTTGCTATTGTGAATAATACTGCCATGGATGTGCAGATATTTCTTTGATATACTTATTATTATTATTGAAGAGTTTATTACAAAGCATTTCTAAAAAGTATATTGTATTTGATCTGGAGAAGTAGTTTGCTACACTTAATTCTTTATCACTTCTATGGACAACGGAGGGAAAAAAAGCTTATTTTATTGTCATAGGCTTAAGTTTAGAGATGAATTAAGCCAAGACTAAAGAACAGACAAAATTCAAAATTAAATGAACAAAAGAAAAGGCAACAACAGTATCTATCAGCCATATTGTGAGTTTGAAAAAATCTAAATAACTGAAATATCAAAACTATTTATTACTCGAATTATCCATTCAATTTTTCATTGTTCTCATAGCTAGCTCTAGCATTTTAAATCACACTTTATAATACTCACAGAACTCTCTTTCTGTTGCTTGACTTTTTCTGTCTGTAACTTCGCTTTTGTCATTTCATTCGAAAGATATTTATTTTATGCATCACTCTGAAAAATTACATTTTAGTTTCCGAGGCCCAATAACCAGATATTACATTTTGTGCTTATAAAATATTGCTAGTAAGAACTCAGTCAGAATTTAATATTAGACATATTTTGACAAAAGCATTTAACCATTAAACGCTGACAATCCCCATTGTTATTCTAAAGTCAGGTGAATCAATAAGAAGTTTTATATCCCTCTCAGAGAAAAGCAGTAACCTTTAAATTAGTGCTCCACATGAAGAAGTAATTAGGTGCTCACTTTTGGAGAGGTCAAACCGTCATCAGTCGTATAAATGCCTGCTTCTGAAGCCACGTTCATTAATGTAATAATGAAGTGTTGGAATAGCAAGGCAGAACAAATGTACAGTAGAGAGAAACTAATTGGATTATGGATACTTTCAGCTCTCCTGCTGGTATAGAGACAGACCCTCCTTTATAGAAGATGGACTTTTTGAATTTCGTTATTGGTGAAACATGTTGCTCTGTTCACAGGTCTCAGACTCGTGGATTTCTGACACTTTGAATTGTCGATCTTCTGATGTTTTTCAGCAGTTTAAGCAAAACGCCACATGTAATTTTCTTAGTGTTTTCCAAATTGGCTTTCTTTGCTGAACAGAACAGGGTCTTCTTGGGTCCCACACTTACGGAAGACCCTGATCAGAGAACGACCTTGTCTGTTTGTCTTCCACTGTAAAGTCCGCTAACACAGCCTGCCTGAGTTAGTTCTGCTTCACTGCACAGCCCTGGGTCATTCCAACAACCTTTATAAGTCATCTCGTAGATATAGGTCATCTAGTAAGTGTTCAAAGAAAAAAAAATTACATTCTGCATCATTCATGGAGTAAAGAACACTTTTAAAGCACACACAGCTACTAGTGGCTGAATGCCAAACCTTCTGCATTGTCAATATTATGACATCTCTTGATGACAAATGATAGCTGTTTTGTTTCTTTATTCTCTCTTGGAGTACCTTATCTGGTCACATAGATATAAATGCTATTGGATGCATAAGTTTTGATAATAATAAGTTAGCTCCCTTCAGATGGACATTGAGCAGCCAGCCTGCTAGGGGCTAGGTCTTCACATCGTGGCTTCCAGTTTGTTTCACATTCTTACGTCCCTTCCCTCCGAATCTAGAGCTCCTGGGTGCCATTATTCCATTTAGGAATCAGGTAATTACTCCTTAACATTTATCTGCTTTTCTTTCTCCTACACCAATTTCCTAGTTTCAAATCCCTTTCTTTTCCTCATGGGTGTCTAGATCGATTTCACAAACATTTACTAAACCAATACGTTATCTATGCATCGTGCTACAGGCTGAAAACCCATTACATAGAGCATGGTCACGTTGCTTGAGAAGTGCAGAGCCTTGTTTTTGAAGTGCAAGGATGTCATAAGCCAGTGGTTATTCTCTACTACTTTCTAAATTTGCATGTAGGAGGTTATCAATATACATTCTGGTTAGTGGATTAATGCTTTTCTGAACTGCCAAGAAGGATGACTTCCTGTGAAATGTTCTGATCTCCAGCTTAACCCCGAGACCATGATCTTCCAGGGTTTGTCATAGTTGATGCATTTGGCCACCATCCAACATCCAGATAGGTCATTATGGCCTGTGGATAATGGGAATGTTGAATGCAGCTAAATGATTAAACAACATTATGTTACGTGTCACTGTTAACCTTGATGTGGCCTCATATTAACATGTTTCTTGTCATTTTTGCTTTGTATTTTATAGCAATGACCTGCCATGGTTTATTTTGCTTATTAATTATGTTTTTTTGCTCATGCGATGAATCCTGAAATGGATTGAAGATTAAAATAGGAAGAAAATTAAATAATTGGAGAACCAACCACCAAAGACTTCCTTTTGAATTTCGCTAATTAGTAAAACTGCGTGATTTATAATCATGTGCCACCATTCAAGTTCATATTTGTCACGGTATTTTAAACAAGTAGATCTTAATTATAAGATTATAAAAGGAGAGAAATTAGGAACCATTTCTATGTGGCATTTGTATCTTTTGAATTCTTCATCTCTAATCAGTTTAATTCTAATTGTTACATATTGTAGTGAAAACATTGGTGTTTTATTTAATGTTTATATTCCTTTTTTCAATTATTTTACTGCCTGTATTTTTCTACTTTTTCTGTCTGTTAAGTCTCTGGTAGTGAAACCTTGTGTTATTGAAAAATAACTTTTATAAGTCAATGTGACACTCTCTTCATGAAGCAACAGTTTATATGCAGGACACAAGTAGAAAAAGAGTCACATTAACTGGAAATAAAGGGCAATTATAATTAGGATGTATTGTGATACCTGAGCACAAAGTGTAATATCAGTGCAGAGACCTAGATGATGTATTCTTTTGCCTGTGTCGTCTGATTTGAATAATACTGACTTTACCTACCTACTTTCCTTCTGCCCACCCACCTAGCTCCTTACCCACACACAAGGAAAGTGTTGCCAACACTGACATCAAATTTGTCACATACTTTGTTTTCTTTATAAGAACCATTTTCTTTTCTGTCCTTTGGAGTCTATCTTGATAAGGGTCGTGTAATGGAACAACACTAGCAACAGCATTGGTTTTGATTTATTGTGGTGGCATAGAGCTCACTTATTTTAAATGTCATCATTGATGAACTGAATTACCAGGACATGGAGATGATTGATGCATTTATGATTTCAAGATAATAGCAATAGAAGTTGTAGAGGCTCCATTTTGAGTTTTGAAAGCACATTTTCAGTAATTTCTGCAGCTCCTTTTAAACACATTATATTCTAATCGTATTTGTATTTTTTCTAGGAGAGTAGAGCAATTGGTTGATTCCCAATACATATCTGTTGAATAGCTACATAAACTCTCATCATAAATAGTTAATTTAACAGAACTACTGATGACATTTACACAAGACACAAAGTTCAACCTTCTCCTTGTTGTTTCATGAGTGAAGTGCCTTCTTTGATGTTGAAATTTGCTATTATATAACAGTGCTAACTGACTAGGACACCATCTTGGAAATTACGTATTCATGATTCTACTTGGGAAGACAATATTTTAAATATCCAATGGAAAACTAAAAGAGATGCGACAGGCACTTTTATATAACTATACTAACCTGTGATTGTAAGTTAGAGTAAGTAGTTGGAAAACGAATACTTGAATGATGGGCTAGAAGACTCAGTCTTTAGTTTAGGGTACCCATCTCGGCTGTCTCCTAGGGAGGCACCCCCACTTTCTATCTCTGACTCCTTGATGGAGCTTAGTCGTGGGATTACAGTGGGTTCTCCCTTGAGGGACAGCAGAGGGGAAAGCTGTTTTTTCACATATAAATGAAGATTACACTTCCATTTATCATGCATCAGTGAAAGCATCTCTCTAAAATAGCAATTCGCTTTCTTCCACTGTGATGCTGCGACTCCTATATTTTAGTCTTACAAAAATACACTTTTGTCAGTTCTGTGATTAATTTTGTTATCTATCTGTAAATACTGTCCTTTATTTAAAATATTTAAAGTTTCTCTGTGTTGGCAAGTAAGATGTTAAGTCAGAATTTGGGTCTGGGATTTCTCAATTTCAAATTAGCACCCTTACTTCAGCCATATTTTGCTTCCCTTAAAAAGAAAACGTTAGTCGTGCTTTTCAGCTCTCATACTGGACCACACCTAAGCCAGCCTACCAAGTGACATGCTCAGTTAAACCTCTTAATCCTGCTTTTACCATGTCACCCAAAGCAAAGTCCACGAGTGGACTTTAGTAGGTTGATATTACATAAGGTCTCTCTTTACCTTTTAGCTTCTGAACCGAGATGACTCATGTAAAATATTTAGAAAACAGAGCAGGGTCTGTTATGGTAATGGACTGCTGTATAACACACAAAACAGGAGTAGTTTTAAACCTTTCTAGGGAGATTGGAAGCTAGAAAGAATTAGTGGTTCTACAAATCAAGAAGATAAATTCTTCTTTGACTTGGCTGGATCGTACAGGAAATCTCTTCTGTAGCTTGGACCCTCTGTACCCTTTGTGAATGATCTGTGGAGGCCAAGTGGGTGTAATCAGCAGAATGGGGAGTAAGAGCCCCAGCAGTATACCCAAAGAATATTTTCTTTGTTTTTACTCTAGGAGTAGCAGGATATTAAAAAAAATCTTTATTCATGCAGAATTTATTTTAATATAGTAACAACAGTAGTATACATATATGAATAAATTCCACAGCTGCTGTTATGATATTTAAGGAGACTTCATATGGGCATTGCCAACAGTTAAAACAATTAATATGTGCTGGGCAGTCTTCTGAGCAGTTTAAAATATTAAACAGTGAGTAATAAGATGGTCTGCATTAGATAGTTCAGGCAATATTATAATAATGACAGTAATGGTAAAAATGATGATGATAATCATTACAATAAGAATACTTATTTTATGAAATAAGAAAAATATTTTTAAGTGCACTTGCCTTGTTTAAACCTAATTGTGTACATCTAGTCTTAATGCAGAAAAATCTCAGCTCTGGCTGCCTATTAGAATCATACAGAAGTTTGTTTTTGCAAAAATTATTTTTGGCAAATAATTTTAGATTTTACAGAAACGTTGCAAAGATTGTACAGGGGTTTATCATAATCCCAAGCGCTTTACTCAACACTTTACCTGTATTGAGTGATAACTTAATATTAATAGCAGACATAGTGTCTCTTTTTAACCTCTCTAGTTTGCTCAGAATTTTTTGATATTCCTACAATTTATGAACCTTCACTTTTCTGGTAATTATTTCTACACACCATGTATTTTAACCACACTTGACCAGGTCCCCTTGTCCCATTTCACTTCTTTCACATACCTTTTGATAAATTCAGTCCGCACAGATTCGTGATGAATCTTGATCCTAATCATTGAAAAAATTAAAAATCCTACTGTTCACCTTTAAGAAAACAAAAAGAAACAAAACAAAACAAAACAAATAATAATTCTTATCTCCCTCACTTTTAACTGTACAGCAAAACATGGGCTTTTCGTCACCTCTGCCTTCTGTCCCGTTTCCACTCTATGGCAAACCCAGTCCTGTTCATATTCACACGCTTTTCTCCCTTAACGTTCTATCTTGTATGTACTTAACTCCAGCTTCTGTCTCCACGTGTCACCAAATTGTCTCTCGTCCTGTATTTCCTATTGCCAGAGCTGCAGATCAAGCCTCATTATTTTACCAATTTCTAGGAGCATTTTATATTTTATCATTCTCTCCTTAAACAGTTAACTTTTCCTTTTCACTTGGTTTACACAGTCTTCGCTTTTATGCTTTTATTTTTTTCTACCCATCACTCTGCCCACTCTTTTTAAATCTTCTGGACTGGCTACTTTTCTTCTTCCGAGCTCTAAAAATTAGAGTTCCTTAGTAAGCCATCTTCATCCCCCCAATCTAAAAATTGATGTTTTTAATTTAGATCAGAATTACAAAATTGACATATTCCAAAACAAAACTGAGTTTTCTCTTCTCTTCTGCTCTTCATCTAGGGACCTAATCTCAATGAATGGCGTCATCATCCATGCACATGCTCAGGTTATAACACTAACTGACATCCTCACCTCTCCTCTCTAGTAACAAACATCCAGTGCCTCTCAAATTCCATGGGCTCGGCCTTGAAAGTGTTTTCTGCATACGCCTTCCTCTCGCTTCTCCCACTGCTACTATGCAGGTTGACCACACGGGTCTACCCTTAAGCACAATTCCTTTTACTAGGCAATCTCCTAACTTACTGCCCTATTTTCCAAGTCACTCCACATTCATCTCTTCCCGATAAAGTAGCCAGTGTGATCCTATGTAAATAATATTTATTGTCTCTTCTGCTATCAAAGTTCTCCAGATTTTATTTGAACTCAGAGTAGGAGTCAAAGTCTTATTTGGTCTGACCTCTGGCTGCCTCACCGAATACACTTCCCTGCCTCACCTCTCCTTGGCTCCAGCATCCTCTCTGGTCCTGTTTGAATACGTGAAGTTCTTGTGCTAGCCCCAGCACGCAGTGCCTCCTCTCTCCACCTGTGGCTAACTCTTTTTCCGTTAATATTGTCATGCTTTCCTCTTCTATTCTTTTTATTCCATTGTACTGTAGAATTATAAATTCAGAAAGGACTTTCTGTACCACCCTAGCTAAAATAGCATGGATCCCCTGATTCTACTGACTTTTTCTTCAATGCACTTCTGTTATCTGACCTTGCGTTATTTGTTCTTTTTTTGTTGTGGTTTTTTATTCTCACAATTATGTAGACATCATCCCAGGAGCAATTGTGTCTTTTATTCTCTGCTGCAAGTCTATGGCTTAGGAGAGGGTCTGGTATACGATGAGTTCTCAGTGGATATTTGTTTGCGTGATATATTAAATAAAAGAAAAAATGATGAAAACAATAAAATAAAAAACCCATTATTATAAATATAACAAATAAAAACAAAAGATGTTAGCTTCGTTGTCAGACCCATGATTGCCTTCTCCCCTGGCTTTACTTCCTGGGTTTTCTCTTTCTTGCTTTGATCAGTCTGATTTAGTTCCCATCTCAGTCTTCTTCCTTTCCCGCCAGCCTCTGAGGTGCTCCAGCTAGAAGGATTTGCTCTGCTCACAGGATTCTCTTAGACAAAATCTGGCTTCTGAAACCTGCTCTCCACTGGACTCATGAAACATTGGTTTCTATTCTGCAAAAAGGCTGTAATATTGCCCCTCGAGATAGTTGTAATAATTAAGTGAAATGAAGCACATGGAAGTACTTTATAGACTAAAAGAGCCCTAGATGTTGTTTATGTTTGTTATTTATTAATAGCATGCTTTGTCATTTTCTGTTTGCAGCCGCAGACTAATGTCTTTAGTGAGATAAATTTGAAGAGCAAAAATCTAAATCTCTATGATCAATTATGTCTATGAAGTGAAGTCATGTAAGTAAAGGACTTTTTGCAGTGTTTGAGATACCTGGTAATTCCTTTTCAGACCCCTTTCCACTTCATCCTTGTCTTTTTCATCTTCTTGAGGATTATTTCACAATAGGAGCTAGAAGTAACCCTGATGTTTTTCTTCTTTGGAATATTGTGTAGAATTGGCACTCATAATTGATTTACTCTTCAACTTCCTCTGTAAGTTAACCTGCAACTTAACTATAATGTATTTCAGTTTATTTAGAAATAAATTGTATCCTCAAAAATATTTTTTTTGCAACTTTTAATTCCTCTTAATAAAATAGTAATAATTATCCAGCGTTTATGATCTCTACTACTATTTGACCGTGTGTCAATAAGAGTTTCTATTATAGCAGCAGGCTTAGCATAATAAATTCTACATAATTCCTTATATCCAGTTTTACCCATTTATTTTATTACTTTAATAAGCCAATGCTACCCCCAGTGACAGTAGTACTAAATCAAAAATGCAAAGAATTTTTGGTATGCTGTGATATTTTACTTTATAATTAACCATATTCTGTAATTGAAGTACATTTTCCATTACTGCCAAAAGCTGACTTTTATTCTTGTACCAGAATCCCGAGTATTCTGTTTGAAAATGTCATTTCAGGTAAAGTTAGCAAACAACCCCCGTTCCATGAGAACAAATATAACAGATAAAAAGGGCATATTTATGACTCAATTGCTATAAAAGCATGAGAACATAAATTAGAACAGAAGACGGTGCATGAAAAGTCTTTCAAGTCTAAAGTCTAGACCCCAGAGACAAGGATTCTTATGCTGGCTTTAATTTTAATTGGTCGTGTGATATCATGATGCTCATTTAGTGTTCAGATGTCTACTTTCACATGTTCGATCTCTGAGTAAAATAATTTGGCTTTGAGTCTCAGCTCTGGCACTCGTTAGCTTAGTTAAGTTGCTTTCCCGACTCTGTTTTCTCATCTATAAAATGGGAAGTGTAATAACTACTTTCTCGAGATATGTATAATTACAAAATGATATATTTCATGTTCAGGAGTTCAATGATTCATCTATCCATGCAACTTTATTTCTCTAAATTTATAAAATTAAATGAGGGTTTTAATCAGAACTTATATTATTTTAGTGTTATGTTTTGGGAGGCACTATTAAATTAATAGATGGCTTAGTGGTTAAACATGATATTATAAAAAAAAAATGCAATGCCTCTGACAATGGTGTTCACATAAATGATTGTCCCAGGATACAAATGATGCTGACAGGTTAAAAATAACCGAAATTTAAAAACAAATGCATAAATGTAATATGCAACTAGTTATTTTGTGATTTAATCATAGTAAAGCATAATCAACTACATTAAATTAATATTAAGGGTAAAAGGGGTAAAATATATGTTGATGGAAGGAGATTTGACTTTGTATGGTAAGCACACAATACAATATACAGATGATGTATTATTATTGAATTGCACACTTGAAATCTGTATTATTTTATTAACCAATGTCACCCCCCAAAATTTAATAATAAAAATTATTAAATTAATGACTTCAGTGTTTTTATTGAACAGATTAGTTAAAAAATTAAAACAAAAAACTAATTGGTTTCTTAAACTAATTAATTTTATTACATAAATTTAATGTTATTAAAGTGATTTTAATAATATAATACATGAAATAAATGAATACATTTAATTTGTTTTATTTATATTTATTTAAAAATGTTTTGGTTTTATATAACTGTATAAGAGCTGAAAATATAAGTAAGCCATTGTTTATATTTGGATATTTTAAATAACATTATAATTAATTTTTTTTAAGTCTCCAATGAAGTTTCCATCAAATTTTCTTATTTTAAGGTAGTTCTAGAATATTACAGTACTCCCGGCAATCCTACTCTTGGAGATCCTTTATCTGTAGTTATACTTTTTAGTTCCTTCTTAGGTATTAAGGCAAAGCTGTTGTCTTCTAGCTCATGAGTGGTATTCTTTAGTTTCAGCCTACAGAAATTGCTTAAAAAATATCCATGCATTGATTTATTCATAAACCAGAATCTATTATGCATCAAACCAGACATTGGAGACAAAAAGAAGAGAATTTCCTCTTTAGAGTCGTTGCTTCCTAGTTGGTGAGAGAGAAGAATAGCCAGTTTCAGTGCAGGATGAGAGCAGAGAAGGCGTGGGCGTGCACGGCGTCCTCTGGGAGCTTGCCTGCACCTCGAATCTCTGGCATTGCTTCTCTTCCTCAGCCGAATGCAATAGCTATGACCTAATAAGGCCGTATCTCTAGGCCATTAGCATGTAGCTATGTCATCACTCATTCCAGTCCTTCTGATCCCAAGCAAATTAGAATATCTCCAGGATTCAAGTATTTGAAGTAGTTCTGTCGTTTTGATATTTTTCAAGTGACCAGGCAGTACTGCCTGGTGCTGTTTGTTTTCCCTTTTAATATAAAATCACTGCATTTCTAGATATTTTCCTTCTAAATTCTTATCTGCAGAAGGATAAGGGTGGCAAAGGAAGCTAGCAGGGATGTTCCTTCATAAGAAGTTCATGTTCGAGGTCATGCTGACCTCTTTGTTTTGCTGTCTTGGTGATGTATCGGTATTGCCATGATATTTGTGTTGCTAAGTATGAAGATAGGTCCAACCAGACCCTCAGCTGATTTGCCCTTTGGGCGATAATGGACTTGGTTTTCGCAATGATTCTAAATTTTCCAATGTCACTTAACATCCCCAGGCTTGTTCAGCAACAGGAGTAGAAATAAAGACTTTACAGAAACGTAGCTATCCTTTTGGAACTTTGAGATGTATTTGAAGGATATATTTTCAGTCACATTTTCTGACCCAAAAGAATAGAAAATGTATGTTCAGATCGTAATGAAAATGAGAGTCTTGCACGGCTGACACTTGCCCTAAGCGACCTCACTGTAACTGATTCACTGGATCAACCTGTCTACTTCTGTTCTTCTGTGAAGCATATGGAAGGATGTTCTTGGCAGGCTGGGTTCTCGCCGCTTGTGGGCCACGCTGTAATGTGTCGGTGCCTCTGCTCTCACCAGTTGAGATGTATGTTTATTGAGAGTTAGTCACATTTGTTCCCAAACTGGTTAATGCCTTCTGTTCTTGTTATTGCAGTTACATAACTAAATTAAATCTTATACGAACCGTATAAAAAGGAAGAGAATACATGTTTCTATAAAAATACTGAGTTCTTTGGAATTCTTGCAGTCCTGGCACTGAATATAAAATTGTTAAGCTAGTTGTGTCATACAGCTCTTAAAGCATGAAAATGCTCACACTTACACAACAGTTTAAAGAACGATGGATTGGAAACTGTAGATGACGAATTAGGGAGGACGGATGCTAGACAGATGGGTCAGAACCCCAATCAGCCGTGCTATTACAAACAAAGGACCCATATGACATATTTTGTCAAATGAATGCACAGATACATATTTTAATTTAAAATACTTGAGGTTTCCATATAGTTTTCATGATTCTCAGTTTAAACTAAATTTTAACAAATGATTTATTACCAGTCCAAAATATTTGGAATAATAGGTCATCATTATAAAGAAGAAAGTGGAAGAAGAGACTGATACTGCACAGCACAGTTGCAGCTGGGTTAAATCAAACTGTTGCTTTTAAAATAATACGATTTACAAAATTGAAAAAAGATATCACCCAGATTAACGCAGCTGAGTACCTATGTAAAGCTGAAGGTGATGTTTTGAGACTGTTTATATCATCCTTCCAAATTCCTGCAAAGAGAAGTAAGTATTTGGAGACCTAGAGCATTCTGGAAATGTAACTACGAAATTTATATCTTTGATATGATGCTTTTATTTCTTACCTGGTTTATCAAGTATATTTTATACAAATAATGCAAAATATGTTATATATATGTGTGTGTGCACATAATGCATATGTATGTACACACCTACATACATATATACACATATGTATGTATTGTATGTATATTTTCTTTATTTTACCAGAGCAGAGGTATTAGTCTGGCTATTTCTTATTGAATTTCATATGTAAATGTAAAAAAAATTTAATCAAAACCTATAAGATAACCAAAGAAGCATTACATCAATAAAATTGAAGACTACTTACAAAAATTTTAAGAAATAAATTCTATTTTAAAAATTATGGTTTATAAAAATACTAATTAAAATAGTAAAAGATCACATCAAGAGAAAGGAGGTCAGTGAGGTTATGAGTAATTAGTTAGAAATAATACACAAATTCACAAGGTATGAAAGTCAATGCACCATGAAAATATTTTTTTTTTCTAATTAAAATTAGGTCAATCTCTTCTCCTAGAAGTTAATTAAGTGGAACATGAGAAAAACATACCTCTTCTGTTCAACACACACTGATACAAGAACAAATCATTTTTGTTTTCTATTCAGAATCAATGAAACAAAATACTAAAATGCAGTTTTAAATTTCTAGCCATTTGATTCAATAGAATATATCCTATATTAATAATAAATGATAATTTTTTTCTGGTCTAAAGAATAGTATTGAATTAGCATAACTTTTTGTAGTGTTATGCCCTTTATCAATTTTTTATAAACTAAGAGTTTCTAAAAGGCAAACATTGAAGAAGCTTATTAATTAGATAGATGCACATTATTTTTCTTAATTTGTAATAAGCTATTTTCTGTATCTTGTAAATGTTATTGAAATCTCAGATACTTCCACTTATTGTTAATTATATACTTTGGAATATATTTGAAATATATATGGATGAGTTCAAAGGTCAGAAATGTACAGTTGTATACATTTTCATAAAGTGAACACACCCAGATAACTAACATTCAAGGAAAGCAACATTCCAGTGACACTTATGCCATTGAAGCCACTACCCACCCAAAGGTAAACAGTATTTTATTTCTAACACTAAATATTAGTTTGCCTATTTTTAAATTATATAGACATGGAATCAGATAGTTTTTAAGCATTATACCTGGATTCTCTTATTGTTTGAGATGGATCCGTGATGCTGTGTTTAATGCTAGATTATTAATTCCCATTATTGTATGGCAGCGGTCCCCAAACTTTCGGCTCCAGGGACCTGGGCTCTTATGAGAATTTAATGCCTGATGATCTGAGGTGGAGCTGAGGCAGGGATGCTGGCGCTGGGGAGCAGCTGCAAATACTGATGCAGCTTCGCTTGCTTGCTCTACCACCGCTCACCTCCTGCTGTGCGGCCCAATTCCTAACAGGCCATGGACCAGTACCGATCCTGGAGGTTGGGGACCCCAGTAGTGCAGCATGCCACTCTCTGCTCTTGGAAGACATTTCTTATTTCGAGTTTTTGGCTATGTGAACATTTAAAATATTTTAGTGCATATTTTAGTGACAGTCTTCCGGAAGTTATAACTGCAATATCGATTTACTCAAGAGAAGAACATCAATATGTGTCAGTAAAATTGACTTGTTCATGCATCTTTGTATTATTCACTATAATATAAATAATACACTGGATATGGTAAGCTAAAAAGTATATTTTTTACTAGATTATGCACTAGTTATTCAATTTTATTGTTCTGATTAATATCATAATGTTACTAGCATGCGAAGAAAGATTTGAAAGAAATCAGAACTTGCGCTAATTAATCATAACTTAAATCATAACTTAATTACGCTAATTAGGGATGTCAGATTTATCTGAGATTCTTGATGACAGCCCACTTAAAGTGTTATCTATGCCAAATGTTCCTCATCTTATATAAAATGTTGATTAGAAAAGATATTTTACTTCTTTAGTAAGTAGATTACTATGATATTTCTGTGGGCTTCCATTGTTCTGTGGTATTGGTATTTTTGAATGGTTGTATTACCTAAGAAGCAAAATTTATCAGTAACTGACCAACATGAAAAGTGATGCCTTCCTTTCTACATTTTGAAGGTTGGAAATAAAGGAAGCAAATTCACATTCCCGAACTCTTGCACTTTAGTTTTACTCTAAGCAGAATTCAGGAAGTCAAGTTTCATAATGAGCAATGCATTTGTGGAGGCGGGGGAGGGTTGTGCACATGTAACAAGACATCATAAGGAAATGGAGCCTGTGATAATAATAGTGTCCACAGGCAGAAGTGCAGGACAGCTGAGCCAATACCTATAACTGGATCGTCTTAGTTCGTAGGAGGGATGAAGCTAATTACAAGAACTATGCTAAGAACTATGTTTCTTATTTATAAAATCATTAAATATTCCATTATTGAATAAAGGTTTCCTTTCCATTTTCCCCTCTTAAGCTTATTAACATTCACAGTTTGGTTAAGGTTATAAAAATATTATTATTAGATTAGCCGAAGTAGGTAAAAAAAGAAGCTTAATTAGTCTTTTTTTTAAAAAAAAAAAATAGGTGAATTTGTTTAGGAAATTATCATCTGGTATAATGGAAAATAATTATCTAGTCTGCATATCTAGGGACTGTGAGGGACAATTTATTTATAGTTGTGATAAAGCTAAATACAAATGAATAAAAACAATAAATACTGTTTTATACAACAACTAACATTTCATAATCAACTTGAAAAATACTATTTTGATACAGAAAGATATCTGTTAAAAATTCAAATCACATACACACATACAAACACACACACATAGGTTCATCCACATGTAGGCTCACCACTTGTCCTGAAGTTCAATTTCTGATAGCTTTATCCAGCCCATCACTCGCATAGCAACTTAAAAAACAGAATTACTTCTTAGTACATAAAAGTTACTCTATTATTTGCTAGCAGTGCAAAGAAAGAAAACATGTTTCTCTTAATATGAAGGCTTCAAAATATCATTCAAAGAGACAGTTACATAATCAGATAATTGTAGTTTAGTTTCTAATATCCAATAATAGGGTTTTGGGCCAAAGTTTCAAAAATCAAGGAGACAGACACATTAGCAAATGTTTCTGGAAGCAGTATTCCAAAACTTCATGTTAGCTGGAGGGATAGTAGGCATTTTGATATTAGACAGATATTTGATTTTGATATTAGAAAATCTGGGTTTAAAACCCAGCTCTACCAATTATTCCCTATAATCTCTAGTGCTAAGTACTAAACCTTTGTTTCCTCATCTGCAAAAGTTGGTAATTTCACATGTCTGTATTGAGGATCAAATGGAATAAAGCATATGAAGGAATTTGCAAAAAAAAAAAGTAGCTATTCAAGCACTCTTCTAAGCTTATTACATGGTTAATTTATATAATTCATTCACCATATCTAAAAATAGGAAGTGTAATTAGTCCCAAGTTACAAACCAAGAAATAGAGGTACCAAAGGTTGATATACAGATGGCAAACAAGCATATGGAAAAATCTCTGTGACTTTACTTTCAATTTTGCTGTGAACCTAAAGCTGCTCTAAAAGATGGTCTTAAAAAAAAAAAAAAGCACAATGACATTATCCATCTATATTTACCAAGAAGATATTGTCTGACATTATATTTAAGAATACATACAGTGGGGAAAAAAAGAGAGATAATGGGTACTTATCTAAGGTAAATATGTGATTTGAACGAACGAGAACCTGAATCTAGAGCCTGCTTCTTAATCTGCTTTTTTTTCACTGCATTGTCTCTCCAGAACCTGTCACATAACAAAGATACATATTTTTGATGATGATGATGATGACGATGATGATAGATGAACAGGGATTAGCGACATCAGGTAGACGGGAGTGAGAAATTGGTTGTGCAATGCTTTCCTACCAGATGGGAGGATGTTAGCAGAGGCATTTACATAAGAGTGAGACGTGTCCAGAGTCCCTGGAGTATGACATGCTTATGATTGAGAATATGTCCAAGTTAATACAGGCTCTTATGTAAACTGTTAGGAGCTGGGATTTATAGTGAGTGAAAAGATGTTTTATTGAAAGGAAGTGATATAGTCAGATTAGCATTTTTAATGAGTTAGGTCTGGAAACTGGTAGATGATACAATTGAGGAAAAACAACGGGAATTAAGAATTCCTTTTAGGGAACTGTTACAGTACGTTAAATACGTTAAGAAAGAGGAGAGAAATGAATAAACTAGGACTTACTTGGTGGGGACGTATCTGTTAAAAATTTTGGAGAGAACATCTACATAGCCTGGTTGGAGTAGTGACAATTGGGTGATTCCACAGAGGTGGACTTTATACACACTTTTGTTGAAATCCATCTCTATCTGAAATGCAGCATAAGTAGAATGAAGATGATGATGATGATGATGTTTTGTCCATATGACTTTTTATCTGGTTTCATGGATGTTAACATGTAACAATGATTGAAAACAATGGGAAAGTTAATGGTTAAAGAAATTGAAAACATTAGCAAAAATGATCAAACTTTTGTCCTGCAACAAAATTACTTAGGTTCTTGACTATGCTAAAGAATGTGTTCCTCTCTACATTTTCCAAACTTCTTTGATAGTATATGTGATTGTGGCAGTGGTGGTGATGGTGTGTGTGTGTGTGTGTGTGTGTGTGTGTGTGTGTGTGTGTAGTCCTTAGAGAATTTCTTAGAACATTCTTGGGGAAATGGTGATAAATAGTCAGAAGTATAATTCACTTTTATAGTTTATCCTTTGTTCCTTATTCTATCAAGATACTTTTTTTCTCAATTTATTACAAGTGACTTCGTATTCTTCATTTCCTGTCCCAGCTATCACCTTCTGAGAGATGAGTCTACCTTCATCATCTTACCTGAAGTAGCTCAAAACACTTTTCTCTTAGATATTAGATATAATTTCACTCTAGTATTTTCTTTCTGTCATTTAATTAGTTTTTATGTTTATTTATTTGCTCGTTTATTGTCTCTTTCCACCACATAGATTATAAGTTTTCTGAGGATCTGCATCTTTCTGTTTTAGTGTAATATTTCTAACACTTCAAACAGTGACAAGCACATATAAAGACTTCATTAAACATTTGTCGAATGGAAATAGTGAAAATACTTTCAATCATAAAGTACTAAATAACTTTTAAATTGCAGAAATATATCTAAAAATCATACGTCTATGAGATTTTTGAGTTCTCAATTAATCTTCCATAAATTCTTGATTTAACTATTCTTATTAAATAATCAAGATGCTAGGGAAGTGTGAGTTTGTTCAATGTAATAGTTCCCCAAACATGCACTTTAATAAATAATGATCCATATTGTTAATGTATCAAAAATGTCCTATTTTTGTGATTCTTTTAGCAGAATCACTTTTTAAAACAGTGACAAAGAAATGTTTGGAAGAAACTTTTTTCTAAGCGTGTTATTTGAACAGCAACAACCGATTTAAAAATATCTTGTAAAGATTGAATTCATCAATGGCAGAATTTATTCTTAGCTGAGCAACAGGGACACATTATTATGCTGTGATTTTCAGTACCCTCGGGTCCATAAAGATTCTTTGCAGTAAGTGGGGAGAATAAAAATCACCTCGATTTTTATGACATACATAATGTCCATAATTCTCCTCCAAAGTTTTAAAAGGTGTTTGTGATTTGAAAAAGTTGACAACCAACATATTACCATGTAAAACACCTCTGAGGCTCTTGTTTTTCATGTTCTCAGACTTCAGAGCATCGTAGTGTTGATGAAACTCTACATCAGATCATAAAATCATATGCACTCACAGATGAAGCCATACCTGAGACGTTTCAGGATGTAATTTTCTGGAGCTATCACACAGTCTTTTTTGTCTCCAGGGTTTATGTAAATATTCATTTTAATTTAAAAGAAATTTTAAAAAACAGCATAAATAAATTAAAATTACTCAAAAGATTTAGCTCACTTTCTGTCCATAATGGCTTTCTGTTTGAAAATAAACTCTTAGTTAAAAAGTATGGTGGTATTTTTGATAAACTAATGAATGCCCAAAGACCTAAATTTTGGTCCTAGCACTACCCCTACTTGGGTGAATTTAGGAAGGTCAGAGGGACACTGACTGTTGTTTCCATGTCTTCATCTATAATTTAGAATAGATGATTCCTTATCCGCTAAAGTCATCCATCTCTACGGGAGAGTGGTGATCATTGATGTTCATTCACTCTAGATATTTCCTTATAAATTGCTATAGTCAAGATATTTTGCTTCTCTAACAGACAACCAAAAGCACTCAAATATTTATCTGCGTCCTTATAGAGCCTCTTTTTCTCCTGCTGTGTGTTAGGCTTTATGCTAAGTTAAGTAGTCAAGTTGCAAAATAGGATCTCAGGACACAAAGTTTGAAACCTATTGAGAAAGGATATCTTCTCTCTTCTACTCTCCTTCCCCTCTCTTTTCTCCTCCTGTCCCCTCTTCTTCCCAATCTTTCTTTTCCTTTTCTTTCTTTATTTTCTCTCCATCTATTTTATCTAATATGGCATAAGAACTGTTTATACAAATTTATGGCATTTAGAGGAAGAGTCATTTTATATCTAGGGCAACATAGGAATAAGAAGATGGTGGACTTTCAAAGGTTCTTTGGAGTATGTGCCATTTTATTCGGATTTTGAGAGTTAAATAAACATCTATCTTATTAGTCTAGGTCTCCCAAAATGTGAATGTGTCATAGATGTTCCCAAAAGAACCACTGAAACAAGCAATAATGTCTCAGTAGATTGTGAAATTATTTCCCCTCATTTTCACATTAATATTGCACAGCAGAGAGTAGAAAATTTTAGTGTTCAGAGCTGTAAGTTACTGCCTGGCAAAAATGTGCAGGTTATTGTAGCTACATGGAAAAGGGAAAAATTGCAAACTATTATTTGCTCGCTGGTGATTATAATTTACCATGCTATTTATTTCATTTCTGCTCACCTTAGGGAAAGAATATATTCCAGATTTAAAAGGAAAAATAGACATCATCTATTCTTATATTCTCTCATTTTTAAAGAGGTATGCTACATAGAAAGGAAAATAATTATGGCTTCCTTGGCAGCACAGTTCTGAATATGCATAAAAGGACATTAGACTCCCCTAAGCCAGCAAACAGAACTTGCCCATACTGTAGAGACAAGTTGATTGCAGAGAAGAGTAAATGGTCTATCAGTGGTACATTACAGAGTGTGAAATTAATACATTTGAGGTCGGTTTGGATGTATATATGCTAATAAGTTTATGCTATCCTGGATGCCTTTCTGTATTTCTTTTTTTTGTGACTATCTCACTTTGTTATTGCTTACCTAATGGTTTAGTGTTCTGCATTAAATGTTTCATTACGGAACCCAAACGTGTCTTTGAAGACTAGAATCACCAACTGATAAGTTCTAGGCAAATGACCTTACTGCCTTCATTATTCGTCTCCTACAGGATATGTCATAGAGCATAATTTTATCTATCCTATTGATATAAATACTGCACTTTTATACAAAGAGCGCTTAGCAAGTTAATATTACTATTTATCATTCATCGTTATTTTTTTTAAAAGAAAAGGAGAAACAGAAGCAATGTCATAGAGAAGAGTAAGATAGCCTGATGTAGTAAAAAGTGAGATATCTGGATACAAGTGTTGGCTCTGCCACTCATTAGCTATGTAATTTGGCAGGGAATTATGGGAAAAGGCTCCAATATGGAAGGTACTTGCATAAGCCCCTAAGCCCCAAGTTCCAGGCATATTTCCATGACTTCGTTGAACTGCCTGTAAGTCAGAGCTGCAGTGCCTCAGGGTTCCATTCGCAAGGAAGCATCTTTTACATTATAGATATTATATTATTGTTTTCTTACAAATTTTTTTAGTAGAAGCCCTCGAGGTTTCTTGCTTTAATAAGACAAGAAGTGTGTGGTGGGCAGAATGGCCTTCTGAAGGTAGCAAAGCCCTACTTCTTTTAAACTGCACGTATGTCATGTCACGTGGCAAAGGGAATTCACAGATGAAAGAAGAAATTACAGATTTTAAAATAGAGAGATTTCTTGGATTATCCAGGTGGCTCCAGCCTCGCCACAGGAACCCTTAAAGGCAGAGAACTTTCTCTGGTTATAGTCAGAGGAATGATCACAGGAGACAGGCAAGAGAGGTGAAGAAAAGGGACATTTCCCAGCCCCAGCATGAAGAGGATTTGATGTGTCATTGCTGGCTCTAAGGTGGGCCTGTCCAGGTCCAAGGACCAGAGAGCTGAGGGCTCCCCACTGCTCCAAGAGCCACCATTAGAATGTGGACCTGCCACCACCATGAGGGACTTGACTCCGCCAGGGGCCTGGCTGAGCTGAGGAGCAGATTCTTTCCTGAGCTTCGGGACAGAACGTCACTGGCGGCTCCTTGGTGGTAGCTCTGAGAAGCATGGAGCAGAGACCTACCTGTCAGGCCACTCTGCACGTGGATTGGTGAGAAACAGTTGTAAAATCATAAACATAACAGATGTTGTTTTAAGCTGCTAAGTGTGTGGCGATTTGTTACCACAGTAATAGGAGACCAATATATCCTGCCGACCGATGGAAACAAGGAATCTTGAGTAATGAAGTGCATTTTTTTCTCTCCCCCTTCCCCTCTAATTCCTGCAACTCTGCTGCAGGAAGAAACCGTCTTTCCTGGCTGGGTCCTGGGCTGGAACCCAGATTCATTGATTCCTCCGTGCAACGGGGAATGAAATGTCGCCTCTCATTTGCAAATATCTTGGTTTGCATCCTTTTCCATTTCAAACTGTAATAAAAGCAGTGGTGCTTGGCGAAAACCGCTCCTTGTCTTTGTGTGAAGAACATAGTCGACTTTGCCTTGGAACCGAGATGTCTGAGCTGCCATCAAATTTTCTAAGTAGAGAAAAAGCCCACGTGGCTATTTGATCCTCCCATGGAATGGCAGAGCCACGATTGATTACAGAAGCAAGGGTAATACATACGTACATATACATATATTTTTTTGATAATGAGTGGAGGCTTCTACTCCTGTATGATCACTCATGCTGCCTGGAGGATGGTGGTAACACTCGTAAGCCTTACTTATTCATGAAATGGCCATTTATATGGTATCTGAGGTCTTGCCTTGGGGGACACGAGCAGCAGAGCAGAGCATAACAACCTTGGCTTGTCAGCTCCGCTCTGCCCACTGGCCAGGGAAAGGAAATCCTGATCCCAAGAAAACAAATAACCAGGCGGAGAGTTAGGGCCATGCTAGGGAGTAACGGGTAATTAAACATCAAGGACTGGAGGTCGTGACTCAGAATAGTCCAGCTAAGGGTGCATCAGCCGGGGATGCAGAGAAGAAGGTGGAGATACGAAGCAAGAGATCAGGGAGCGAATAAAGAATTAGCATACTCCGAACTGATTTGATGCAGATGTGGGTTGGGCACACTCTTTGTCAGTGGTCCCTGCTGAATGTGGGGTTAGATGGGGCGGTTGGGCCTTTTCTGATTTTAATTAGTTACGAGTTTAATGTTTTCAAAGGGCCATCTGAGTGGAAATAGGGAGAAGCGTTTCTCAAGCTTCGATGGTCCCTAGAACCAACGTGAGATTTTGTTAGAATGGAGAATTTTGTTCGGTAGGTCTGGGGCAGGGCCTAGGAGTCCTTATTTTTAACAGACAACCAGGAGGTGGCTGGGCTGCCTGTCCAGGGAGCGAACTTTGAGTAACGAGGACACGGGCACTGTGAAGACAGAGCTTGACACTGGGAAAGGGGACGCTTTAGATAGCACTTCACTTGTCCACAGTAAAATGCCAAAGCAGGGGGTGGTGGCCACGGAGGGGGAAACAGATCGAGGACATGTGGAGAAGGCGCCCCGTCCAGCAAAGGTGACCCGTCAGCCACCTGCAGCCCTGAGAGAGAGTAGGGTCCCTGACCATCTGTTGCAGTTCCACATCCCTACTGAGGGGGGGCCCTCTGCGGTACCTCAGACTCCTACCCGCTCCCACCACGAGCTCTTCCAGGAGGATAAAAACCCCACTTAGATTCTGCAGTGTTTTTAAACTACCCGCTTTATACGCCTGCTCTAGGCTTGCCTCTGTTTTGGACAGTCTGATGGCCACGGAAGCTGCAGTTAGAAACTCTTGTCACATGTGAGTGTTTGATACTGGGAATGTGGAGAACAGAATCTCTGATGCGTGCCACACGTTTGTTAAATGGCTGTGGATGAAGCCACTGCTCTGCTTACAGCCCTGTGTTGGTGACTGTGACCCGTGCAGGCACAAGAGGGCGTGGGTGGGCCTCTGGTCCCCGGGAGGGTCTTGGGTGCGAATGGTCTAACAATGTGTTAGCATGTGCTCCTCCCGAGATGCCTTCTGGGTTTCCTGTGGCCACCTGCATCTAAAACAATCATTCTGAGCCTCATTTAGTTTTAAGAAGAGAAATCTTCAAGGTCTGAGGTCACTAAACTAAAATTTCTGAATGGCCATGTCAAATCTCTTTTGACTAAACAAATGAAAAGTGATGAGCAACCTACAGAGGTGAGAACAAAAAAGGTTCCAGGTGCAGCAAAGTCTCATTCAAGGCCATTAATTTAAGAAACATCTACTTTTACTCATTCAATAATTGTGATTTACAAGATTACCCAACTTTCAGACTAGCTCAGACGGCCACACCGATCATCATTTTCACTTTAAAATCATGAGATAAAAGA